>JANJGN010000037.1:12636687-12711143 GCA_026770705.1 Isurus oxyrinchus | reverse complement strand
TACTGAGGGAGTGCCGCACTGTCGGAGGGTCAGTACTGAGGGAGTGCCGCACTGTCAGAGGGTCAGTACTGAGGGAGTGCCGCACTGTCAGAGGGTCAGTACTGAGGGAGTGCCGCACTGTCAGAGGGTCAGTGCCGAGGGAACGCCGCACTGTCGGAGGGTCAGCGCTGAGGGAGCGCCGCACTGTCGGAGGGTCAGCGCTGAGGGAGTGCCGCACTGTCGGAGGGTCAGTGCTGAGGGAGCGCCGCACTGTCGGAGGGTCAGTACTGAGGGAGTGCCGCACTGTCGGAGGGTCAGTACTGAGGGAGCGCCGCACTGTCGGAGGTGCCTTCTTTCAGGATGAGACATTAAACTGAGGCCCCGTCTGCCCTCTCGGGTGGGGGTAAAAGATCCCACGGCCACTATTGGGAGAAGAGCAGGGGGGAGTTCTCCCCGGTGTCCTGGGGCCGATATTTATCCCTCACCCAACATCACTAAAAACAGATGATCTGGGTCATTATCACATTGCTGTTTGTGGGATCTTGCTGTGCATAAATGGGCTGCTGAGTTTCCTACATTACAACAGTGAGCGCACTTCAATAAAAAATCTCCTTCCTTGTCTGTGAAACACTCTGGGACGTCCCGAGGTGGTGACAGGAGCTGGAG
This sequence comes from Isurus oxyrinchus, assembly GCA_026770705.1. Taxonomy (NCBI): domain Eukaryota; kingdom Metazoa; phylum Chordata; class Chondrichthyes; order Lamniformes; family Lamnidae; genus Isurus; species Isurus oxyrinchus. The sequence continues at coordinate 12,710,498 of JANJGN010000037.1, read as the reverse complement.
AGATTAAATTCCTCGCTTTTCCATTTTTAATCAGTTCCCCCGGCACTGGCCAGAGCCGCCTGGTTTCCCTGCTCTCCACAACTGTTCTTGGAGAGTGTCTTTGAAGGCAAGCGTGCGGCCTGCGTTTTCCTGTCATCTCTTGCTGAGACGTTAAGGAGCTCCCCGGGTGCTCATCCAGTCTCTCTCCCCACATGTGGACAGGGACCGTCCTGCATTCATTCGCACGTACTTGGTAGTCCCCTCAGGCACAGCCTGTCTTCACACCCCCACCCCACCGCCTTCTCCTGTCCTCCCTGTGTTCCTCATCCCTCTTTGTCGCAGAGGTGTCACGTAACTATGCAGAAACACTACCCCCCCACACCCACCACTGAAGCAGGGCAGAGTGGCGGGGGGTGGGGGGGGGGGGGGGGGGGGGGGGGGGTGGGTCTGCCTGCTGACCAACAGGAAAACGGCCCCGACTCTCAGAACCCCGGTGCTTCCAAACCATACCCTGAGCTGGCAGCCTGCGGTCCGAACAAAACCGGTTTCCGGATGGGCTTGGCCCACTCCGCCCGCGCTCTGTTCTGGAAATCACGGAGCGAGTGAGCCACGAGTCTCGGGGGCCCTTCTCCGGAGAACAGCCCAGCTGCTGGACTGCCCCCGCCGTCACCCACGGGGGCATATCGCAGAGGGCACGATGGAAGGACCGAGGGAGGGGTTCCCGGTCCTGGGCACCGGAGGAAAGTGGAAAGATCAGGGGCTGTGGAGGGGGAGTTGGGGGGGTGGGGTGTGGGGGAGGGGGGGGGGTGGGGTGGATGGGGGGGGTGGGGGGGGGGGCGGTGCAGGCGGGGGAGGGGGGCTGCTTTCTCTCTGGGGGGGCTGGGTTTGAGACAGGGCCGCGATGCCTCCTGTAGTCGAATTGCCCGCGACGCCAAACCGGGAGTTGAGTTGCCTCAGAACACACCACTGTACCCCCCCTCTCCCACCCCACCCCCCCACCCCACACCACATATTCCCCAGACCAACCTCCCCCTGCCCCCCTGCCCCCCACCACAAACTCTTAGACGCCGACAAACCACCGGTGTTCCCCAGACCCTACGTCCTCACGGACACACAGGGTTTACACTGTTCCAACAGTAGGAACCCCCAGCGGCCCCCACTCTCAGGGAGAGTCAGCCCAGCCTTGGATATTTGTCACACTGATTTCCCAAACCGAACTCCGCGTTTAATGTACGTTTAATTTCTAAGCAATAAACTCCATTCTCAAAGCCTTTTGGTGTGAAGTTCTGAAATTATTTGGCAGGGCCAGAGCTATTGGGGTTCGCAGGGACGCCCACTCCCTTTTGACTGTCGTACCCGACTGAATCATTACCGCACAAATGCTCAGAACCCCCACCGGCTCTTGGGGTAACAAGCTGCGTGTTCCTTACCTGTCCTTGGCCTGAACCTTGTCGGTTCAAACCACCTCCCCCATTTATTTTTGTCTCTTCCGGTGGATGTTGAAGATCCCACGGCCCTCAGAGCCTACCCCTCTCGATTTCCCATTGCTCCACCTTCAGCTGCCTGGGAGCCCTAAGCTCTGGAAATCCCTCCCTCGACCTCTCTGCCTCCCCCCCCCTCTCTCTCTCTCTCTCTCTCCCCCTCTCTGTCTCCTTGAAAACCGACCTCTACGACCAACCTGTCCCTAAACGTGGCTGGAATTCAGGTCTGATTTATATCCCCGCGAAGCGACTCGGGGACGTTACAGGCGACACATAAACGCAGGCTGCCGGCGGGTCGCGATGTGCGGACCAGAGGGAGGGATTCGGGGGCGGCAGGCTGGTGTGGGGTGGGGGGTGGTGGGTGGGGGGTTGTGGGGTGGTGCAGGGGGAGATAAAAGTCCGTCCGGTCTGTTTGGGAATTCCTGGCGTTCGGGAGTGGCGATATTTCGGGGATTGACGCTTTCGAGGCTTGGGGGGTGGGGTAGGGGCGATCAGGGGCTGGATGGGTTGAACGGACTGCGGTTCCCCTCTGCTGTCACTTTGTCAGTTAAAATACTGATCCGAAATCCGTCCCCGGGTTTCTTAGCTTCTTCTGGACGGGAGCTTTATCAGCCTGGGGTGGGAGAGGTTGCTCTGGGATCTTGCTGTACCCCTATGCCCAAGTTATTTGCCTCTATCCCCAGGTTAATTGCCCCCATTCCCAGGTTATTTGCCCCTATCTCCAGGTTAATTGCCCCTATCCCCAGATTAATTGCCTCTATCCCCCGGTTATTTGCCCCCATTCCCAGATTATTTGTCCCTATCGCAAGGTTAATTGCCCCTATCCCCAGGTTAACAGCCTCTATCCCCAGGTTAATTGCCCCATCTCCCGGTTATTTGCCCCTATCCCCAGGTTAATTGACCCTATCTCCAGCTTCATTGCCCCTGCCCCCAGGTTACTTGCCCCTGTCCCTATCCCCAGGTTAGTTGCCCCCATCTCCAGCCTCATTGCCCCTGTCCCCAGGTTACTTGCCCCTGTCCCTATCCCCAGGTTAGTTGCCCCCATCTCCAGCCTCATTGCCCCTGTCCCCAGGTTACTTGCCCCTGTCCCTATACCCAGATTAATTGCCTCTATCCCCAGTTTATTTGCCCCTATCCCCAGGTTATTTGCCCCTATCTCCAGGTTACTTGCCCCTGTCCCTATCCCCAGATTAATTGCCTCTATCCCCAGGTTATTTGCCCCTATCCCCAGGTTACTTGCCCCTATCTCCTGGTTACTTGCCCCTGTCCCTATCCCCAGCTTAATTGCTCCTATCCCCAGCTTCATTGCCCCTATCCCCAGGTTACTTGCCCCACCTCCAGCCTCATTGCCCCACAGGGGGCGGGAACAGGCGACAGGAAGGGAGGGTTGTTGTTGGTTTGTTGGGCCCCCTTTAAGAGGAAGCGGGTGGGCCCCACCGCCGCCAGCTCTGCCCAATGCTGCTCGCTGCCGGCCGGAGCCTCCCCGTCCTCCCCGTCCCGGTGACCGGGAGCCCGGGCTGCCTGAGCGCGGCTGCCCTGACTGCGAGGGCCGGGAGCAGGAGCTGGGAGCCCGGGAGAGCCGCCCGGAGACACCCCGGCACCGGGAGGAAATGTATCCGAGGCCGAGGATACAATGTGTCCGCGCCCGGAAACACGGAACTGCGGCTGTGGCGGGGGGCAAGTCACCTGGGGGCGGGGGGTAAGTAACCTGGGGGCGGGGGTAAATCACCTGGGGGCGGGGGCAAGTAACCTGGGGGCGGGGGTAAATCACCTGGGGGCGGGGGTAAATCACCTGGGGGCGGGGGGTAAATCACCTGGGGGCGGGGGCAATGAGGCTGGGGCTGGGGGCAAGTAACCTGGGGGCGGGGGTAAATCACCTGGGGACAGGGGCAATGAGGCTGGGGCTGGGGGCAAGTCACCTGGGGCTGGGGGCAAGTCACCTGGGGGCGGGGGTAAATCACCTGGGGGCGGGGGTAAATCACCTGGGGGCGGGGGCAATGAGGCTGGGGCTGGGGGCAAGTAACCTGGGGCTGGGGGCAAGTAACCTGGGGGCGGGGGTAAATCACCTGGGGACAGGGGCAATGAGGCTGGGGCTGGGGGCAAGTCACCTGGGGCTGGGGGCAAGTAACCTGGGGCTGGGGGTAAATCACCTGGGGGCGGGGGTAAATCACCTGGGGCTGGGGGCAATGAGGCTGGGGGCTGGGGGCAAGTAACCTGGGGCTGGGGGTAAATCACCTGGGGCTGGGGGCAATGAGGCTGGGGCTGGGGGCAAGTAACCTGGGGACAGGAGGAAATAACCTGGGGACAGGGGCAAATAACCTGAGGGTGGGGCCATATAAGCTGGTAATAGGGGCAAGAAGCCTGGGGACCAGGAGGCTGGCATCAGGAGCAGGAAGTGTGGCTGTGGGGACGAGCATCCTGTCAACAGCCTCCTGGCTCCTAGCGCACAGGGGGGGTGTCACCGCTATCTGTCCAGTCGGGCAGCTAGGTCAGAGAGGTTTGGACGTGAGGCGTACCACTCGCAGTGTGGCTGGTCAGCGGGCCCTGGGCGGCCTCATCAGCCCGCAGGTGTTGTTAGGCTGGGGGGGGGACATTGTGCTGGCTCGGTCAGTGCAGGCCAGCCTGGTCAGTGACCACTTGGGGGGTCGTTGCAAGCTCCAGACTGCTCTGTGCCCAGGTTCCTCAGGATGTGCTGCTGTTCCATCACGAGAGAGCGACCTTCTTCCGCCTCCTGGGCCTATTCTGCGTGGCCCAGTTCCTCTTCTGGAGCTACTTGGCCCATTTTGCCTTCACCTCCCTCAAGGACACGGGCTACCAAGAGACGGTTCTGGTTGGGGAACAGGCGAGCAGCCTTCCGAAGATTGGCGGACTTACCTTGAATCTTGGGTCCGACAAATGGAGATACGGTTTCACCACTTCGTGCCTGACTGTCGGTAAGAATCAGCCTTGACCATTCTCCTGAGAGTGATGCTAATTGAATGGCCTCCTCCTGTTCCTGTGTAACAGGTTGGAGGGGCTGAATGGCCTCCTCCTGTTCCTGTGTAACTGGTTCGAGGGGCTGAATGGCCTCCTCCTATTCCTGAATAACAGGCTCGAGGGGCTGAATGGCCTCCTCCTGTTCCTGTGTAACAGGTTGGAGGGGCTGAATGGCCTCCTCCTGTTCCTGTGTAACTGGTTCGAGGGGCTGAATGGCCTCCTCCTGTTCCTGTGTAACAGGTTGAAGGGGCTGAATGGCCTCCTCCTGTTCCTGTGTAACTGGTTCGAGGGGCTGAATGGCCTCCTCCTATTCCTGAATAACAGGTTGGAGGGGCTGAATGGCCTCCTCCTGTTCCTGTGTTTGAATGCATTGAGCTGGAGAATTTGCAGAGTGTGAGAAATGTCACAGTCCCACCTGGTCTCCACCTGCCTTCCATAACCAGCCCTCAATGTTAAGCAGTAGGCGTTGTTACAGCGCGAGGGTGGTGGAGTGGTTTTGTCACTGGACAAGTCATTCGGGTCCCCAGCTAAGAGCCAGAGCCCATTCAGGACACCAGCAGTGGGCCCAGTGTGAAATCCGGTTTCTCCCTGTCCAGGAAGTATTCTCACCACGTACAATCAATCTTATCCAGGATATTGGGCCTGTTAACTATTGATAACTACTGTAACACATACCTGGTGGGCCCCTCATGTTCCCCTTCAGCCCATCCAAACGCTGCTGCCCCCATGTCCGAACTCACACCGAATCCCCCTCACCCATCACCCCCTGTGCTCACACTGACCCACACTGACTCCCGGTCCAGACACACCTCGATTTTAAAATTCACACCCTTGTGTTCAAATCCCTCCTCACCCCCTCCCTATCTCTGTAACCTCCTCCAGCCCCTACACCCCCTCCCTATCTCTGTAACCTCCTCCAGCCCCTACACCCCTCCCTATCTCTGTAACCTCCTCCAGCCCCTACACCCCTCCCTATCTCTGTAACCCTCCAGCCCTTACACCCCTCCCTATCGCTGTAACCTCCTCCAGCCCTTACACCCCTCCCTATCTCTGTAACCTCCTCCAGCCCCTACACCTCTCCCTATCTCTGTAACCTCCTCCAGTCCCTACGCCCCTCCCTATCTCTGTAACCTCCTCCAGCCCCTACACCCCTCCCTATCTCTGTAATCTCCTCCAGCCCCTACAACCCTCCCTATCTCTGTAACCTCCTCCAGTCCCTACACCCCCTCCCTATCTCTGTAACCTCCTCCAGTCCCTACACCCCCTCCCTATCTCTGTAACCTCCTCCAGTCCCTACGCCCCTTCCTATCTCTGTAACCTCCCCCAGCGCCTACACCCCTCCCTATCTCTGTAATCTCCTCCAGCGCCTACACCCCTCCCTATCTCTGTAATCTCCTCCAGCCCCTACAACCCTCCCTATCTCTGTAACCTCCTCCAGCCCCTACATCCCACCCTATCTCTGTAATCTCCTCCAGCCCCTACAACCCTCCCTATCTCTGTAACCTCCTCCAGTCCCTACACCCCCTCCCTATCTCTGTAACCTCCTCCAGTCCCTACACCCCCTCCCTATCTCTGTAACCTCCTCCAGTCCCTACGCCCCTTCCTATCTCTGTAACCTCCCCCAGCGCCTACACCCCTCCCTATCTCTGTAATCTCCTCCAGCGCCTACACCCCTCCCTATCTCTGTAATCTCCTCCAGCCCCTACAACCCTCCCTATCTCTGTAACCTCCTCCAGCCCCTACATCCCACCCTATCTCTGTAACCTCCTCCAGTCACTACACCCCTCCCTATCTCTGTAACCTCCTCCAGCGCCTACACCTCTCCCTATCTCTGTAACCTCCTCCAGCCCCTACACCCCCTCCCTATCTCTGTAACCTCCTCCAGCGCCTACACCTGTCAAAGGGTCATGAGGACTCGAAACACCAACTCTTTTCTTCTCCGCCGATGCTGCCAGACCTGCTGGGTTTTTCCAGGTAATTCTGTTTTTGTTTTGGATTTCCAGCCTCCACAGTTTTTTTGTTTTTGTCACTAACTTGTTGTTAGGAGGTAAAGCCTGTGACAGTAGAGACATGTTTTACTCCCTAATACAGACCGAATTAGTTCAAACTGTGATAACACTGGAAACATCGGAGAAGGATAAATGTCACTGTAATCTCAGCATGAAATGGCCTTTATTATTAAGTTGAGGGGGCTAGCTAATATTATATCGATTATATAATATTGAGTTGTTAAGATACAGTAGAAGGCGAGGGCTGAGTCGAGGTGACTTTTTACTCCACAATGAGAGTATGACCCTACTTTGGAGCATACAGGCTCGAAACCTCACTCCGTTCCTCTCTCCACAGAGGCTGCCAGACCTGCTGAGCGTCTCCAGCACTTCCTGTTTTTATTTTGGACTTCCAGCATCCGCAGCATTTTGCTTTTCGTAAGGAATCAGATCGGGCTGTTGCCTGACCCCCAGGTTTATGAGGTTTACGTGACCTGGGTTTGTAGCCCCCTGCAGTGTAGAAGGTTCCAGGGATTGTAGGATTTCGCCAGGATCCGATCGTGCCGATAGAGAGAGAATTTTTTTTCCGGCCGGTTGCTGAGTCTCAGACGACGGGTTGGGTGGGGGGGGGGGACACAAAACCTTAAAGTCCGAGCCAGGTCCATCAGGAGGGAGGTTAGGGTGCGGTTCAGACAGAGGGCACTGGAACTCTCTCCCATTAAAAGCAGTAGTTGCTGGAGCATCACTGAATCTTTTTAAATCAATCCATTTTTGCAAGCCGAGGATATTAAGGGAAGGGGGAGCCAAGATTGGGGGGCGGTGGGAGAGTGGGGGGTTGCGGTGGGGTTATGGAGTTATCAGCCACGATCTCAGGGGTAGAAGGGGCTGAATGGCCCTCCTGTTTTCATGTTTTACGTAACGAATACAGACTGACTGAAATTCTGCAGCAACTGTGTCAAGACAGTGTTATTCAGACTATGACTAAGCAGCGTCTCCCGGTGAGTTCCCTACTGGTGAGTACCTAGGTGTGGGTCACACAAGAATTAGGAGCAGGGGGAGGCCATTCGGCCCCTCGAGCCGGCTCCGCCATTCTATACCACCGTGGCTGATCTGATTATGGCCTTAACCCCACTTTCCTGTCTGTCCCCCCATAACCCTCGACCCCCTCGTCGATCCAAAATCTGTCTAACTCGGCCTTGAATATATTCAGTGACCCAGCCTCCCCTGCTCTCTGGGGGGGGGAGAATTCCACAGACTGACCACCCTCTGAGAGAGGAAATTCCTCCTCATCTCCGTCTTCAATAGGAGACCCCTTATTCTGAAACTGTGCCCCCCTCCTCGTTCTAGATACCCCCACGAGGGGGAAACATCCTCTCAGCCTCCACCCTGTCAAACCTCACCCCCCTCAGGATCTGATATGTTTCAATAAGATCACCTCTCATTCTTCTAAACACCAATGGGTACAGGGCCTAACCTGCTCAACCTTTCCTCATGAGACAAACCCCCTTCATCCCGGGAATCAGCCGAGTGAACCTTCTCTGAACGGCCTCCAGTGCGAGTCTATCCCTCCTTAAATAAGGAGACTGAACTGTGCACAGTGCTCCAGGTGGGGTCTCACCAACACCCTGTACAGCTGTAGCAAGACTTCCCTAGTTCAATATTCCATTCTCCTTACAATAAACAGCAACATTCAATTTGCCTTCCTAACCACTTACTGTTTGCTCGCTGCTGTTTGTTTCACGCAACCACACAGTGCCGAGGAGGCCCTTCGGCCCATTGAGTCTGCACCGACAGGTGAGAAGCACCTGGCTGCGGTTTATTTCGGATCCAGGAGTGAGTGAAGGTTAAAGTGCCGGCCCCGTGGCAGTCTCTAGCTTTTTTTTTTAATATTTGAATCTGTTCTGAATAAGGTAACTTCAGCCCCGGTCTCTGCATTTTTTCTTTTAGGCTCTTTGATCCTGGCGGCCAGCTACCTGTTTGCTCGCCGCTCCGTGTGCCGCGTCCTGCTCTGCCGCGGGGGCCAGGAGGTCACCGTCTCCAGCTACCTGCCGTTCGGCAGCACCAGCTCTTTCACGGTGCCGCTGCGCCAGGTGTCCTGCATGGCTCACCGGAGCCAAGTGTCCTCCCTCATCCCACTCAAGATCAGCGGCCGCCCCTTCTACTACCTGCTGGACAAGCAGGGGCAGTTCTACAACGCCAAGCTCTTTGACATGACCGTCGGGGCTTACAGGAAACTCTGAACAACTCCCCCCCCAACCCGCCCCACCCTCCGGGTTTGATCACCGAGGGCCTTGCATCCCCTCGATCCTGGGCGGTAGCTAAAGCGAGGCGCTGACCCCTCGCCCTGGTGCAGCCGCGGAGCTGAGAGACTCTCTGTGCTTTGTTGTTGGGATACGGCGCGCTGACGGAGAATGGATTTAGGAACCCTGGTCGGCTGCAGACCCTGCTCGGGAAATCACGGGCGAGGAATTCTGCTGCTGATAGGCACGTTTCCTTTCCTCTGTTTTTTTTTTTGGGCTGTGTGCTTATTGCATTTCAGGAATGCTCTAGATTCAGTACCTTAAGCAAGAAGCCCCCGTTCTACTGTGCTAATCAAGTTTTCTGACTGTTGGAAATGTAGCATCCCCTGACACACATTTTTTCAGGCTAAGAGTGATAAATGTAATTTATTAAGGAATAAAATTATACCGAAGGAAGGAGGGGGATGGGGGGGGGGGGGGCGGTGGAACAGTAGATTGGCCAGCTGGTGAGCAATAGTTACTGTTCATTCTGTATCATGTTCTCCCTGGTCACTTTGATGATTAACTTACGCTGTCTCCTTTGTAAGAATAAACAATGGGTAGTCTCTCTGCAATAGTGTAACAGAGCTGTGTCTTCAGTCCAATTCTTTGCTGAGATGTGAGAAAGATAAAGATGAGTCATTGTCCTGCACCCAACCCAGCAAAAGATAACCTTGGAGGAGGTCATCAGCCCCTCTATCCAAACCTGTTCTACCGTTCAACTAGATCGTGGCTGATCTGTATCTTAACTCCATTTACTCTCCTCAGTTCCGTAACCCTTAATCCCCTTACCCAACAAAAATCTATCAATCTCACTCTTGGGTTGTTCAGGACTTCCCCATCGCCCCCACCTCTCGCCAGAGAAAAGGTTTCTCTCTGTTGACACGTCCTGCACCCCTTAATCATCTCAAAACCCTCGATCAGATCACCCCTAAATACTGGAGACAGAGAGAGAGAGAGAGAGAGAGTACAGGCCTAGCCCTTTTGTGCCTCCACTCATCCAGCCACTGCCACAAGTTGAGGTTTGCAGATGAGACTGTCGCCTGGCAACCCCGCCCTGGTCCTCGCGAGTGTTTGACCCGCTTCGCCAAGCTTCTTGTTTCGCCATCAGCTCGAGACAGACTCACACGGGAATGTTCCTTCAACGCCTCACCCGCCTACCCAATTAGTAGCGTCACATCGAGCGTCCGACACAGAGTCAGGCCATTCGGCCCACCTGCCGGTGTTTCTGTGGATGTTATAGTCTGTTAAACCATTGCGAGAGGAAGTGTGAATATACAACAGGCTGTTACTTTTCTTCAGCAATCGAGCTGATATGAAAAGACGCTTTTAAAAATGGAAAACTGATAACTTCAGTCAACATGATTCCAGGGTCCGTGACAAGGTTATTCAGATACAAATCTTGGTCAAAAGTGATCTTCAACCTTGTGATGTTTTGAACGGGCAGTAACAGTCACTGAGCTGAAAATCCCCATCTCTCCAGCTCCTGTCACCACCTCGGGTTGTCCCAAAGCACTTCACGGTCAGTAAAGGACTTCTTGTTTTGAAGTGTGGCCACTGTTGTAATGCAGCAAACTCAGCAGCCAGTTTGCGCACAGCAAGATCCCACAAACAGCAATGTGACCATGACCCAGATCACCTGTTTTTAGTGATGTTGGGTGAGGGATAAATATCAGCCCCAGGACACCGGGGAGAGCTCCCCCCTGCTCTTCTCCCAATAGTGGCCGTGGGATCTTTTATCCCCACCCGAGAGGGCAGACGGGGCCTCGGTTTAATGTCTCATCCTGAAAGACGGCACCTCCGACAGTGCGGCACTCCCTCAGCACTAACCCTCCGACAGTGCGGCGCTCCCTCAGCACTGACCCTCCGACAGTGCGGCGCTCCCTCAGCACTGACCCTCCGACAGTGCGGCGCTCCCTCAGCACTGACCCTCCGACAGTGCGGCGCTCCCTCAGCACTGACCCTCCGACAGTGCGGCGCTCCCTCAGCACTGACCCTCCGACAGTGCGGCGCTCCCTCAGCACTGACCCTCCGACAGTGCGGCGCTCCCTCAGTACTGACCCTCCGACAGTGCGGCGCTCCCTCAGTACTGACTACCCAGTGGGAATTACAAACAAGCTGAGTCCGCAGGCTCCGGGATCCCTGATGTCGGCAGTGACCGCCCTAATGCAACAGGGCCTGAGGGGTGAAACGACGGTGCTGATAATTGGTTCACTGTCCCGCTCTCCACCGGGAAATTCATGGAGCGAATCCTTTTGTCCTTTTTTTGTTTTTGGCTGGTTGGCTTTTCCTCTGTGGTTACCTCGTGATGTCACCCTGGGTCCCGGGCTAGAGTTCAGCCTGGGCCACGTCAAACTGAGATTAGATAAAGGTTCTCCGTTCACTTTAAATACACATCGAAACCTACCCATGCACCTCAATCCGTGTGAAGACCCAGGGGATTGTGAGCAGCGGCACTCAGCACATTCAGGAGTATGCAGCGGGTGGTCTGGTGTGTGGCACTGACACTGCTCAGTACCGTCAGCACCAACGAGAACCTGGTGAGTCATCTGAGTTTTCTGGCCATTCTTACTTTAGTATTGAGGAATCCCCACTCCCCATCTCTCCAGGTCCTGTCCACCACCCCGGGATCGTCTCAAAGCCTTTCACACACAACAAAGGAGTTGTGTCTTTTTTTTTTGTGTGTGTGTGTGTGTGTGTGTGTGTGTGTGTGTAGGTGTGTGTAGGTGTGTGTGTGTGTGTAGGTGTGTGTGTGAGGTGTGTGTGTGAGGTGTGGATGTGTGTGTGTGTGTCTGTGAGGTGTGTGTGTGTGAGGTGTCTGTGTGTGTGTCTGTGAGGTGTGGGTGTGTGTAGGTGTGTGTGTATGTGAGGTGTGTGTCTGTGAGGTGTGTGAGTGTGTGTGTGTGTCTGTGAGGTGTGTGTGTGTGAGATGTGTGTGAGGTGTGTGTGTATGTGTGTGTGTGTGTGTCTGTGAGGTGTATGTGTGTGTGTGTGTGTGAGGTGTGTGTGTGTGAGGTGTGTGTGTGTGAGGTGTGTGTGTGTCTGAGGTGTGTGTCTGAGGTGTGTGTCTGTGAGGTGTGTGTGTGTATGTGAGGTGTGTGTGTGAGGTGTGTGTGTGTGTCTGAGGTGTGTGTCTGAGGTGTGTGAGGTGTGTGTCTGAGGTGTGTGTCTGAGGTGTGTGTCTGAGGTGTGTGTCTGAGGTGTGTGTCTGAGGTGTGTGTCTGAGGTGTGTGTCTGAGGTGTGTGTGTGTGTGTGAGAGGTGTGTGTGTGTGTGAGTAGTGTGTGTGTGTGTGTGTGTGTGTGAGGTGTGTGAGGTGTGTGTGTGTGTGTGTGTAGGTGTGTGAGGTGTGTGTGTGTGTGTGTGTGTGTGTGAGGTGTGTGTGTGTGTGTGTGTGTGTGAGGTGTGTGTGTGTGTGTGAGGTGTGTGTGTGTGTGTGAGGTGTGTGTGTGTGAGGTGTGTGTGTGTGTGAGGTGTGTGTGTGTGTGAGGTGTGTGAGGTGTGTGTGAGGTGTGTGTGTGTGTGTGAGGTGTGTGTGTGTGTGTGAGGTGTGTGTGTGTGAGGTGTGTGTGTGTGAGGTGTGTGTGTGTGTGTGTGTGTGAGGTGTGTGAGGTGTGTGAGGGGTGTGTGAGGTGTGTGTGTGTGTGTGAGGTGTGTGTGTGTAGGTGTGCTTGCTGTGTGAAATGCAGCAGCCCCATTAAGACAGAGGTGGTAAGAGACAGAGGGAGACAGACAGACAGAGAGAGGCAGAAAGAATGAGTGTGTAGGAGAGGAGAGGGAGAGATATGAGACGGAGACAGTGAGCGTGGGAGAGAAAGAGACAGAAAGAATGAGTGAGAGTCACATAAACAATTGAACGAGTGAGAGACAGATTGAGAGAATGAAGGAGGCTGAGTGAAGTGACAGAGAGAAAGACAGAGAATCACTTAGACTCAGAAACCGAGACACAGAGAGAGAGAGGGAGATAGAAACAGATTGAGAAAGAGAGACTGAGGGAGAAACAGGGAGGAAGAGAGGGGGAAACAGACAGACCAAGCGAGACAGAGATACCAGAGACGGAGAGACGGATGGAGAGAGAGCGAGAGAGTCAGTCACTGTAATATGTCCTTTCCATTCCCTGCAGTTTCATCAATTTTCTGGCTGTTGGCACAATCAACTTAATTCATTTTTGAACATTGTTGTGGAGAATGATGGTGACATAACTGGCAGCTACCAATCCAGTGTTTCAGAGACAGGGTTGCAAGCTAACGGATCACTTCGTGGATATCACCAGGGGCCACAGCACCCCACCTTTGGCTTTGTGGTGAAGTGGACCAGTCCTAATACCGAAGGTAAACATTATTCTACCCACTGTGGACAGAGAATCAGCAAAATAACGCATTGTCCTGCACACACAACTTCCCCTCAACATTCCCACTTCAATCTCGGGGAGCTTCAACTACAAGAATGTACATTTATATAGCACCTTCAAGACAGGAAATCACTTCAGTTTGGAAGTTTAGTCATGTAGGACACACAGCAGCAAATGCAGGCACAGCAAGCTCCCACAAGGAGATAACTTACCCAGATCACCTGTTTTTAGTGATGTTGGGTGAGGGATAAATATCAGCCCCAGGACACCGGGGAGAACTCCCCCCTGCTCTTCTCCCAATAGTGGCCGTGGGATCTTTTACCCCCACCCGAGAGGGCAGACGGGGCCTCGGTTTAATGTCTCATTCTGAAAGACAGCACCTCCGACAGTGCAGCACTCCCTCAGTACTGACCCTCCGACAGCGCGGCGCTCCCTCAGCACTGACCCTCCGACAGTGCGGCTCTCCCTCAGCACTGACCCTCCGACAGTGCGGCGCTCCCTCAGCACTGACCCTCCGACAGCGAGGCGCTCCCTCAGCACTGACCCTCCGACAGCGCGGCGCTCCCTCAGTACTGACCCTCCAACAGTGCGGCGCTCCCTCAGCACTGACCCTCCGACATTGCAGCGCTCCCTCAGTACTGACCCTCCGACAGTGCGGCGCTCCCTCAGTACTGACCCTCCGACAGTGCGGCGCTCCCTCAGCACTGACCCTCCGACAGTGCGGCGCTCCCTCAGCACTGACCCTCCGACAGTGTGGCACGACTGAGACATGGAGACATTCTGAAAGTGATAGCTGCAGAGATAGTGGATGTGCTGGGTATGATTTTTGAAAGTCGCTTCGAGTTGGGGATGGCCCCACTGGATTTAAAGTTGGCAAATGTTATATCACTTTTCAAGGAAGCAGTGAGAGTGCATACAGGACGACAGGCCAGCCGGCTGAAGGACAGTCATTGGGAAAATGCTGGAATCTTTCATTAAGGAATTCTTAACAATGCACTTAGAAACGTCCCATCTGATTTGAACAAGTCGCATTGGCTTTACTGACAGGAAATCCTGTTTACCTAATTTATTAATTTTTTTTAAGGCTGTAACTACCAGGGTAGATAAAAGGGAACCAGTAGATGTTGTATACCTGGATTTCCAAAAGGCTTTCAATCAGGTGCTACACAAAACGTTAATGGGCAAGATAAGGACTCATGGAGATGGGGGGTATTATTTTAGCATGGATAGAGGATTGGTTAACGGATAGAAAGCAGAGAACGAGCATAAACCGGGCTTTCTCAAGTCAGCAGGCAGTGAAGAGTGGAGTGCCACAAGGATCAGTGCTGGAGCCTCAGCTATCTACAATCTATATTAATGACTTGGATGCAGAGACCGAGAGTAAGGTATCCAAGTTTGCTGATGATACAGAGCTGGGTGGGATGGTCAGCTGTGAAGCAGGGACACACAGAGGCTGCAAAGAGATGCAGACAGGTTAAGTGAGTGGATGACAAGGTGTTGGATGGAGTATAACGTGGGGAAGTGAGAGGTTATTCACTCCGGTGGTAGGAATAGAAAAACAGTATTTTTTAAAAGGTGAGAAACTTGTGAGTGTGGATGTTGAAAGAGACTTGGGTGTGCTTGTACAGGGAATACAGAAAGTTACCCTGCAGGTGCAGCAAGTGGTTAGGAAGGTCAATGGCACATTGGCCTTTATTGCAAGGGGATTGGAGTACAGGAATAAGGAATCCTTGCTCCGTTGTACAGGGTTTTGGTGAGTTCACATCTGGAATATTGTGTGTGCAGTGTTGGTCTCCACATTTAAGGAAGGATATACTTACACTGGAGGCGATACAGCGAAGGTTCACTGGATTGGTCCCTGGGGTGAGGGGCTGACCTATGATGAGAGGCTGAGTAAATCGGGTTTATATCCTCCGGAGTTTCGGAGAATGAGAGGGGATCTGACTGAAACCTACAGGATTCTGAAGGGGATGTGACAGGGCGGGCGCTGGGAGATTGTTCCCGCTGGTCGGAGAATCTAAAACACGGGAGTCCAGTCTCAGGATAAAGGGGCCGATCATTTCGGACTGAGATGTGGGGAAATCTCTTCACTCAGAGGGTTGTGAGTCTTTGGAACTCTCTACCCCAGAGGGCTGTGGATGCTCCTTCGGTGAGTACGTTTAAGGCTGTGGGATAGACAGATAGTCGGTCTCTTGGGGAATTAACGATATGGGGAGTGGCAGGAAAGTGGAGTTGGAGCCCGAGGTCAGCCACCATCGTATTGAACAGCAGAGCTGGCTCAATGGGTTGAATGGTCCACTCCAGCTCCTATCTCTTGTGTTCCTGGATTAAGACTCTATCGGCAGGGTTAGAATCCTCCTGTTGAAAACGCTGTACTTTTGGGTCTGTATACAGGTTCGATTAGTGTCTGGACCGGACAGTTCTTCAAAGGACCGGAGGGAGAGGTTTTGGAAACAATGTGGTTATTCCGAAGCAGCGTGGACAAAGAGAGAAACAACTGGGACGCTACCAGGTAATCACACTCCGTGGGGGTGGAGGGTGGGGGGGGATTTCAATTCAGAGGCAAAATTTCAAATTGAGTGCAGAGGGATCTTGGTACACAAATGCTTGAAGTGACGAAGTCCTAACACAGTGCGGCGCTCCCTCAGCACTGACCCTCCGACAGTGCGGCGCTCCCTCAGCACTGACCCTCCGACAGTGCGGCGCTCCCTCAGTACTGACCCTCCGACAGTGCGGCGCTCCCTCAGCACTGACCCTCCGACAGTGCGGCGCTCCCTCAGCACTGACCCTCCGACAGTGCGGCGCTCCCTCAGCATTGACCCTCCGACAGTGCGGCTCTCCCTCAGTACTGACCCTCCGACAGTGCGGCACTCCCTCAGCACTGACCCTCCGACAGTGCGGTGCTCCCTCAGCACTGACCCTCCGACAGTGCGGCGCTCCCTCAGCACTGACCCTCCGACAGTGCGGCGCTCCCTCAGCACTGACCCTCCGACAGTGCGGCGCTCCCTCAGTACTGACCCTCCGACAGTGCGGCGCTCCCTCAGCACTGACCATCCAACAGTGCGGCGCTCCCTCAGCACTGACCCTCCGACAGTGCGGCTCTCCCTCAGCACTGACCCTCCGACAGTGCGGTGCTCCCTCAGCACTGACTCTCCGACAGTGCGGCGCTCCCTCAGCACTGACCCTCCGACAGTGCGGTGCTCCCTCAGCACTGACTCTCCGACAGTGCGGCGCTCCCTCAGCACTGACCCTCCGACAGTGCGGTGCTCCCTCTTGCTGGTATGATTTCCTGGTGTTTTGTAATCTCCGAAGAATTGAAAAGCATCTTATTTGTTCCAGGGTTGGACAGGATTATTTCTACCGTTACGTTGGAACATGTCCTGTGTAAAAGTCCATCGATACCTCTGGAATCTTACTCTTCACCTTGTATGGAGAATGATATGCAGCCATCGGGGCAGTGTCTGAAGATGTAATTGTCCCTAAACCAATAAACTTGAATTAAAGAGTAATTCTGCATCACCTCCAGGCTCTGTGTCAATCTGCTCTCCTTTTCACTAGTCGTTTTTATCACCATGACAACCTGCATTTACCTAGCGCCTTTAACCCAGTGAAACCTCCCCCAGGCGCTTCACAGGAAGGTCAATCAGACAGAATCTGACCCCGAGCCACATACGGAGATATTAGGGACAGGGGATCAAAAGCTTGGTCACAGAGGTCGGTTTTAAGGAGCATCTTAAAGGAGGAGAGAGAGGGAGAGAGGGAGAGAGGGAGTCAGGTGGAGAGGTTTAGGGAGGGAATTCCAGAGCTCAGGGCCCCAGGCAGCTGAAGGCACGGCCGCCAATGGTGGAGCGATGGGAATCGGGGGATGGTCAAGAGGCCGGAATTGGAGGAGCCCAGAGATCTCAGAGGGGTGTAGGGGCTGGTGGAGGTTACAGAGGTAGGGAGGGTTGTAGGGGCTGGAGGAGGTTACAGAGATAGGGTGGGGTGTAGGTGCTGGAGGAGGTTACAGAGATAGGGAGGGGTGTAGGGGCTGGAGGAGGTTACAGAGATAGGGAGGGGTGTAGGGGCTGGAGGAGCTTACAGAGATAGGGAGGGTTGTAGGGGCTGGAGGAGCTTACAGAGATAGGGAGGGGTGTAGGGGCTGGAGGAGGTTACAGAGATAGGGAGGGTTGTAGGGGCTGCAGGAGGTTACAGAGATAGGGAGGGTTGTAGGGGCTGGAGGAGGTTACAGAGATAGGGAGGGTTGGGGCAGGAGGTGGTCACAGAGATAAGGAGGGTTGTAGGGGCTGGACAAGGTTACAGAGATAGGGAGGGTTGTAGGGGCTGGAGGAGGTTACAGAGATAGGGAGGGTTGTAGGGGCTGCAGGAGGTTACAGAGATAGGGAGGGTTGTAGGGGCTGGAGGAGGTTACAGAGATAGGGAGGGTTGGGGCAGGAGGTGGTCACAGAGATAAGGAGGGTTGTAGGGGCTGAACAAGGTTACAGAGATAGGGAGGGTTGTAGGGGCTGGAGGAGGTTACAGAGATAGGGAGGGTTGTAGGGGCTGGAGGAGGTTACAGATTTACGGAGGGGTGTTGGTGCTGGAGGCGGTTACAGATATAAGGAGGGGTGTAGGGGATTGTGGCGGTTACAGGAGATAGGGAGGTTGTGTACCGGCTGTAGGAGGCTACAAATATAGGGAGAGTTGTAGGGGCTGGAGGAGTTTACAGAGATAGGGAGGGGGTGTAGGGGCTGGAGGAGGTTACAGAGATAGGGAGGGGGTTTAGGGGCTGGAAGAGTTTACAGTGATAGGGTGGGATGTAGGGGCTGGAGGAGGTTACAGAGATGCGGAGGGATGTAGGGGCTGGAGGATATTACAGAGATGCGGAGGGATGTAGGGGCTGGAGGATATTACAGAGATACGGAAGGTTGTAGTGTCTGGAGGAGGTTACAGAGATAGGGAAGGCTTTAGGGACTGAAGGAGGTTTCAGAGATAGGGAGGGGGTTGTAGGGGCCGGAGGAGTTTACAGAGATAGGGAGGATTGTAGTGACTGAAGGAGGTTTCAGATATAGGGAGGTTTTTAGGGGCTGGAGGAGGTTACAGAGATAGGGACGGTTGTATGAACTGGTGGTGGTTCCAGAAATAGGGAGGGGTTTAGGGGCTGGAGGAGGTTACAGAGATAGGGAGGGGTGTAGGGGCTGGAGGAGGTTACAGAGTTAGGGAGTGGTGTAGGGGCTGGAGGAGGTTAGAGATAGGGAGGGTTGTAAGGGCTGGAAGAGGTTACAGAGATAGGGAGGGGTGTAGGGGCTGGAGGAGGTTACAGAGATAGGGAGGGGTGTAGGGGCTGGAGGAGGTTACAGAGATAGGGAGGAGTGTAGGGGCTGGAGAAGGTTACAGAGATAGGGAGGGTTGTAGGTGCTGGAGAAGATTACAGTGATAGGGAGGGTTGTAGGTGCTGGAGAAGGTTACAGTGATAGGGAGGGGTGTAGGGGCTGGAGGAGGTTAGAGAGATAGGGAGGGGTGTAGGGGCTGGAGGAGGTTACAGAGATAAGGAGGCTTGTAGTGCATGGAAGAGGTTACAGAGATACGGATTGGGTATAGGGGCTGGAGGAGGTTACAGAGATAGGGAGGGGGTTTTGGGGCTGCAGGAGGTTACAGAGATAGTGAGGGTTGTAGGGGCTGGAGGAGGTTAGAGAGATAGTGTGGTTGGTAGGGGCTGGAGGAGGTTACAGAAATAAGCAGGGTTGTAGGGGCTGGAGGAGGTTACAGAAATAAGGAGGGTTGTAGGGTCCGGGGGAGGTTACAGAGATAGGGAGGGTTGTAGGGGCTGGAGGAGGTTACAGAGATAAGGAGGATTGTCAGGGCTGGAGGAGGTTACAGAGATAGGGAGGGGGTTTTGGGGCTGCAGGAGGTTACAGAGATAGTGAGGGTTGTAGGGGCTGGAGGAGGTTAGAGAGATAGTGTGGTTGGTAGGGGCTGGAGGAGGTTACAGAAATAAGCAGGGTTGTAGGGGCTGGAGGAGGTTATAGAGATTGGGAGGGTTGTAGGGTGCGGGGGAGGTTACAGAGATAGGGAGGGTTGTAGGGGCTGGAGGAGGTTACAGAGATTGGGAGGGTTGTAGGGTCCGGGGGAGGTTACAGAGATAGGGAGGGTTGTAGGGGCTGGAGGAGGTTACAGAGATATGGAGGATTGTAAGGGCTGGAGGAGGTTACAGAGATAGGGAGTGTTGTAGGGGCTGGAGGAGGTTACAGAGATAGGGAGGGGTGTAGTTGCTGGAGGCGGTGACAGATATACAGTGGATTGTAGGTGCTGGAGGAGGTTTCAGAGATAGGGAGGCTTATTGGGGCTGGAGGAGGTTACAGAGATAGGGAGGGGTGTAGGGGCTGGAGGAGGTTACAGAGATAGGGAGGGGTGTAGGGGCTGGGGGAGGTTACAGAGATAGGGAGGGGGGTTGGGGTTGGAGGAGGTTACAGAGATAGTGAGATTTGTAGGGGCTGGAGGAGGTTACAGAGATAGGTAGGGGTGTAGGGGCTGGAGGAGATTACAGAGATAGGGAGGGGTGTAGGGGCTGGGGGAGGTTACAGAGATAGGGAGGGGTGTTGGGGCTGGAGGAGGTTACAGAGATAGGGAGGGGTGTAGGGGCTGGAGGAGGTTACAGAGATAGGTAGATTTGTAGGGGCTGGGGGACGTTACAGAGATAGGGAGGGGTGTAGTTGCTGGAGGAGGTTACAATTATAGGGTGTGTCGTAGGGGCTGGAGGATGTTTCAGAGATAGGGAGGGTTCTAGGGGCTGGAGGAGGTTACAGAGATAGGCAGTTTTGTAGGGGCTGGACGAGGTTAGAGAGATAGGGAGGGGTGTAGAGGCTGGAGGAGGTTACATAGATAGGGAGGGTTATAGGGGCTGGAGGAGATTACAGAGATAGGGAGGGGTGTAGGTGCTGGAGGAGGTTACAGAGTTAGGGAGGGATGTAGGGGCTGGAGGAGGTTACAGAGATAGGGAGGAGTGTAGCGGCTGGAGGAGGTTACATAGATAGGGAGGGGTGTAGGGGCTGGAGGCGGTTACAGTGATAAGGATGGTTGTAGGGGCTGGCGGAGGTTACAGAGATAGGGAGGGATGTAGGGGCTGGAGGAGGTTACAGAGATAGGGAGGGTTGTAGGGGCTGGAGGAGGTTACAGAGTTTGGGAGGGTCGGATCGGCTGGAGGAGTTTACAGTAATAAGGATGGTTGTAGGGGCTAGAGGAGGTTACAGAGATAAGGAGGGTTGTAGGGGCTGGAGGAGGTTGCAGAGTTAGAGAGGGGTGTAGGGGCTGGAGGAGGTTACAGAGATAGGGAGGGGTGTAGGGGCTGGAGGAATTTTCAGAGATAGGGAGGGTTGTTGCGGCTGGAGGAGGTTACAGGCATAGGGAGGGTTTTAGGGGCTGGATGAGGTTACAGAGATAGGGAGGTTTGTAGGGGCTGGAGTGGCTTACAGGGATAGGGAGATTTGTAGGGGCTGGGGGAGGTTACACATATAGGGAGGGGTGTAGGGGCTGGAGGAGGTTACAGAGATAGGGAGATTTGTAGGGGCCGGGGGACGTTACAGAGATAGGGAGGGTGTACGGGTTGGAGTAGGTTACAGAGGTAGGGAGTGTTTAGGGGCTGGGGGAGGTTACAGAGATAGGGAGGGGTGTAGTTGCTGGAGGAGGTTACAGATATAGGGTGTGTTGTTGGGGCTGGAGGATGTTACAGAGACAGGGAGGGTTGTCGGGGCTGGAGGAGGTCACAGAGATAGGGAGGGTTGTAGGGACTGGTGTAGGTTACAGGAATAGGGAGGGTTGTAGGGGCTGGAAGGGGTTATAGAGATAGGGAGGGTTCTAGGGGCTGGAGGAGGTTACTGAGATAGTGAGGTTTCTAGGGGCTGGAGGAGGTTACAGAGATAGGCAGAGTTGTAGGGGATGGTAGAGTTTACATAGATAGGGAGGGTTGTAGGGGCTGGCGGAGGTTACAGAGATAGGGAGGTTTGTAGAGGCTGGAGGAGGTTACAGAGATAGGGAGGGGTGTAGGGGCTGGAGGAGGTTACAGAGATAGGTAGTCGTGTAGGGGCTCGAGGAGGTTACAGAGATAGGGAGGGTTGTAGGGGCTGGAGGAGTTTACAGAGATAGGGAGGGTTGTTGGGGCTGGAGGAGGTTACAGAGATAGGGAGGGGTGTAGGGGCTGGAGGAGGTTACAGAGATAGTGAGTGGTGTAGGAGCTCGAGGAGGTTCCAGAGATAGGGGTGTAGTGGCTGGAGGTGGTTACAGAGATAGGGAGGTTTGTAGAGGTTGGAGGAGGTTACAGAGGTAGGGAGGGTTCTAGGTGCTGGAGGAGGTTACAGAGATAGGGAGGGTTGTAGGGGCTGGAGGAGGTTACAGAGATAGGGAGGGGTGTAGGGGCTGGAGGAGGTTACAGAGATAGGGAGGCTTGTAGGGGATTGTGGAGGTTACAGAGATAGGGAGGGGTGTAGGGGCTGGAGGAGGTTACAGAGATAGGTAGTGGTGTAGGGGCCTGAGGAAGTTACAGAGATAGGGAGGTTTGTAGAGGCTGGAGGATGTTACAGAGATAGGGAGGGTTGTAGGGGCTGGAGGAGGTTACAGAGATAGGGAGTGGTGTAGGGGCTCGAGGAGGTTCCAGAGATAGGGGTGTCGGGGCTGGAGGAGGTTACAGAGACAGCGAGGGGTGTAGGGGCTGGAGGAGGTTACAGAGACAGTGAGGGGTGTAGGGGCTGGAGGAGGTTACAGAGATTGTGAGGTGTGTAGGGGCTGGAGGAGGTTACAGAGATAGGGAGGGGTGTAGGGGCTGGAGGACGTTACAGAGATAGGGAGGGGTGTAGGGGCTGGAGGAGGTTACAGAGATTGTGAGGTGTGTAGGGGCTGGAGGAGGTTACAGAGATAGGGAGGGTTGTAGGGGCTGGAGGTGGTTACAGAGATAGGGAAGTTTGTGGGGCTGGAGGAGGTTACTGAGATAGGGAGGGGTGAAGGGGCTGGAGGAGGTTACAGAGATAGGGAGGGGTCTAGGGGCTGGAGGAGGTTACCGAGATAGGGAGGTTTGTAGAGGCTGGAGGAGGTTACAGAGATAGGGAGGGTTGTAGGGGCTGGAGGAGGTTACAGAGATAGGGAGGGGTGTAGGGGCTGGAGGAGGTTACAGAGATAATGAGGGGTGTAGAGGCTGGAGGAGGTTGCAGAGATAGGGGGGGTGTAGGGGCTGGAGGAGGTTACAGAGATAGGGAGGGTTGCAGGGGCTGGAGGAGGTTACAGAGATAGGGAGGGCTGTAGGGGCTGGAGGATGTTACAGAGATAGGGAGGGCTTTACGGGCTGGAGGATGTTACAGAGATAGGGAGTGTTGTAGAGGCTGGTGGAGGTTACAGAGATAGGGAGGGGTGTAGCGGCTGGAGGAGGTTACATAGATAGGGAGGGGTGTCGCGGCTGGAGGAGGTTACATGGATTGGGAGTGGTGTAGCGGCTCGATGAGGTTACAGAGATAGGTGGGGGTTGTACGGGTTGGAGGAGGTTACAAAGATAGGGAGGTGTGTAGCAGCTGGAGGAGGTTACAGAGATAGGGAGGGGTTTAGGGGCTGGAGGAGTTTACAGAGATAGGGAGGGGTGTAGGGGCTGGAGGAGGTTACAGAGATAGGGAGGCTTGTAGGGGTGGAGGACTTTACAGAGATAGGGAGGTTTGTAGTTGCTGGAGGAGGTTACTGAGATAGGGAGGCGTGTAGGGGCTGGAGGATGTAACAGAGATAGGGAGGGGTGTAGGGGCTGGAGGAGGTTACAGAGATAGGGAGGGTTGTAGGGGCTGGAGGAGGTTACAGTGATAGGGAGGGTTGTAGGGGCTGGTGGAGGTCACAGAAATAGGGAGGGGTGTAGAGGCTGGAGGTGGTTACAGAGATAGGTAGTGGTTTAGTGGCTCGAGGAGGTTACAGAGATAGGGAGGTTTGTAGAGGCTGGAGGAGGTTACAGAGATAGGGAGGGTTGTAGTGGCTGGAGGAGGTTACAGAGATTGGGAGGGGTGTAGCGGCTGGAGGAGGTTACAGAGATAGGGAGGTTTGTAGAGGTTGGAGGATGTTACAGAGATAGGGAGGGTTGTAGGGGCTCGAGGAGGTTCCAGAGATAGGGGTGTAGGGGTGGAGGTGCTTACAGAGATAGGGAGGTTTGTAAAGGCTGGAGGACGTTACAGAGATAGGGAGGGGTGTAGGGGCTGGAGGAGGTTACAGAGATTGTGAGGTGTGTAGGGGCTGGAGGAGGTTACAGGGATAGGGAGATTTGTAGAGTTTGGAGGAGGTTACAGATATAGGGAGGGTTGTAGGGGCTGGAGGCGGTTACAGAGATAGGGAAGTTTGTGGGGCTGGAGGAGGTTACTGAGATAGGGAGGGGTGAATGGGCTGGAGGAGGTTACATAGATAGGGAGGGGTCTAGGGGCTGGTGGAGGTTACCGAGATAGGGAGGTTTGTAGAGGCTGGTGGAGGTTACAGAGATAGGGAGGGTTGTAGGGGCTGGAGTAGGTTACAGAGATAGGGAGGGGTGTTGGGGCTGGAGGAGGTTACAGAGATCGGGAGGGGTGTAGGGGCTCGAGGAGATTACAGAGATAGGGAGTGTTGTGGGGGCTGGAGGAGGTTACAGAGATAGGGAGAGGTGTAGGGGCTGGAGGATGGTACAGAGATAGGGAGGGGTGTAGAGGCTGGAGGAGGTTACAGAGATAGGGAGGGTTGTAGGGGCTGGAGGAGGTTACAGAGATAGGGAGGGGTGAAGGGCTGGAGGAGGTTACAGAGATAGGGAGGTTTGTGGGGGCTGGAGGATGTTACAGAGATAGGGAGTTGTGTAGGGGCTGGAGGAGGTTACAGAGATAAGGAGGTGTGTGTGTCCTGGAGGAGGTTACAGAGATACGGAGGGGTGTAGTGGCTGGAGGAGGTTACAGAGATAATGAGTGTTGTAGAGGCTGGAGGAGGTTACCGAGATAGGGAGGGTTGCAGGGGCTGGAGGAGGTTACAGAAATAGGGAGGGGTGTAGGTGCTGGAGGAGGTTACAGAGATAGGGAGGGGTGTAGGGGCTGGAGGATGTTACAGAGATAGGGAGGGTTTTACGGGCTGGAGGATGTTACAGAGATAGGGAGGGTTGTAGGGGCTGGTGGAGGTTACAGAGATAGGGAGGGGTGTAGCGGCTGGAGGAGGTTACATAGATAGGGAGGGGTGTAGCGGCTGGAGGAGTTTACAGAGATTGGGAGTGGTGTAGCGGCTCGATGAGGTTACAGAGATAGGTGAGGGTTGTACGGGTTGGAGGAGGTTACAGAGATAGGGAGGTGTGTAGCGGCTGGAGGAGGTTACAGAGATAGGGAGGTTTGTAGGGGTGGAGGAGTTTACAGAGATAGGGAGGTTTTTAGTTGCTGGAGGAGGTTACTGAGATAGGGAGGCGTGTAGGGGCTGGAGGATGTTACAGAGATAGGGAGGGCTGTAGGGGCTGGAGGAGGTTACAGAGATAGGGAGGGTTGTAGGGGCTGGAGGAGGTTGCAGAGATAGGGAGGGTTGTAGGGGCTGGTGGAGGTCACAGAAATAGGGAGGGGTGTAGGGGCTGGAGGTGGTTACAGAGATAGGTAGTGGTGTAGTGGCTCGAGGAGGTTCCAGAGATAGGGAGGTTTGTAGAGGCTGGAGGAGGTTACAGAGATAGGGAGGGCTGTAGGGGCTGGAGGAGTTTACAGAGATAGGGAGGGTTGTAGGGGCTGGAGGAGGTTACAGAGATAGGGATGGGTGTAGGGGCTGGAGGAGGTTACAAAGATAGGGGTGTAGGGGCTGGAGGTGGTTACAGAGATAGGGAGGTTTTTAGAGGCTGGAGGAAGTTACAGAGATAGGGAGGGTTGTAGGGGCTGGAGGAGGTTACAGGGATAGGGAGGTTTGTAGAGGTTGGAGGAGGTTACAGAGATAGGGAGGGTTGTAGGGGCTGGAAGAGGTTACAGAGATAGGGAAGCTTGTTGGGGCTGGAGGAGTTTACTGAGATTGGGAGGGCTGTAGGAGCTGGAGGAGGTTACAGAGATAGGGAGGGGTGTAGGGGCTGGAGGAGGTTACAGAGATAGGGAGGGGTGTAGGGGCTGGAGGAGGTTACAGAGCTAGGGAGGGGTGAAGGGGCTGGAGGAGGTTACAGAGATAGGGAGGGGTGTAGGGGCTGGAGGAGGTTACAGAGATAGGGAGGGTTGTAGGGGCTGGAGGAGGTTACAGGGATAGGGAGGGTTTTAGGGGCTGGAGGAGGTTACAGAGATAGGGAGGGGTGTAGGGGCTGGAGGAGGTTACAGAGATACGGAGGGGTGAAGGGGCTGGAGGAGGTTACAGAGATAGGCAGGGTTTTAGTGGCTGGAGGAGGTTACGGAGATAAGGAGGGTTGTAGGGGCTGGAGGTGGTTACAGAGATTTGGAGGGGTGTAGGGGCTCGAGGACATTACAGAGATGGGGAGGGTTGTAGGGGCTGGAGGAGGTGACAGAGATAGGGAGGGTTGTAGGGGCTGGAGGAGGTTACAGAGATAGGGAGGGGTGTAGGGGCTGGAGGAGGTTACAGAGATAGGGAGGGTTGTAGGGGCTGGAGGAGGTTGCAGAGATAGGGAGGGTTGTAGGGGCTGGTGGAGGTCACAGAAATAGGGAGGGGTGTAGGGGCTGGAGGTGGTTACAGAGATAGATAGTGGTGTAGTGGCTCGAGGAGGTTCCAGAGATAGGGAGGTTTGTAGAGGCTGGAGGAGGTTACAGAGATAGGGAGGGCTGTAGGGGCTGGAGGAGTTTACAGAGATAGGGAGGGTTGTAGGGGCTGGAGGAGGTTACAGAGATAGGGATGGGTGTAGGGGCTGGAGGAGGTTACAAAAATAGGGGTGTAGGGGCTGGAGGTGGTTACAGAGATAGGGAGGTTTTTAGAGGCTGGAGGAAGTTACAGAGATAGGGAGGGTTGTAGGGGCTGGAGGAGGTTATAGAGATTAGAGATTGGGAGGGGTCTAGCGGCTGGAGGAGGTTACAGGGATAGGGAGGTTTGTAGAGGTTGGAGGAGGTTACAGAGATAGGGAGGGTTGTAGGGGCTGGAAGAGGTTACAGAGATAGGGAAGCTTGTTGGGGCTGGAGGAGTTTACTGAGATAGGGAGGGCTGTAGGAGCTGGAGGAGGTTACAGGGATAGGGAGGGGTGTAGGGGCTGGAGGAGGTTACAGAGATAGGGAGGGGCGTAGGGGCTGGAGGAGGTTACAGAGCTAGGGAGGGGTGAAGGGGCTGGAGGAGGTTACAGAGATAGGGAGGGGTGTAGGGGCTGGAGGAGGTTACAAAGATAGGGAGGGTTGTAGGGGCTGGAGGAGGTTACAGGGATAGGGAGGGGTTTAGGGGCTGGAGGAGGTTACAGAGATAGGGAGGGGTGTAGGGGCTGGAGGAGGTTACAGAGATACGGAGGGGTGAAGGGGCTGGAGGAGGTTACAGAGATAGGCAGGGTTGTAGTGGCTGGAGGAGGTTACGGAGATAAGGAGGGTTGCAGGGGCTGGAGGTGGTTACAGAGATTTGGAGGGGTGTAGCGGCTCGAGGACATTACAGAGATAGGGAGGGGTGTAGGGGCTGGAGGAGGTGACAGAGATAGGGAGGGTTGTAGGGGCTGGAGGAGGTTACAGAGATAGGGAGGGTTGTAGGGGCTGGAGGAGGTTACAGAGATAGGGAGGGATGTAGGGGCTGGAGGACGTTACAGAGATAGGGAGGGGCGTAGGGGCTGGAGGAGGTTACAGAGATAGGGAGGGGTGTAGGGGCTGGAGGAGATTACAGAGATAGGGAAGTGTGTAGGGGCTGGAGCAGGTTACAGAGATAGGGAGGGGTGTAGGGACTGGAAGAGGTTACAGAGATAGGGAGGGTTGTAGGGGCTGGAGGACGTTACAGAGATAGGGAGGGGTGTAGGGGTTGGAGGAGGTTACAGAGATAGGGAGGGGTGTAGGGGCTGGAGGAGGTTACAGAGATAGGGAGGGGTGTAGGGGCTGGAGGCGGTTACAGAGATAGGGAGGGGTGTAGGGACTTGAGGAGGTTACAGAGATAGGGAGGGGTGTAGGTGCTGGAGGCGGTTACAGAGATAGGGAGGGGTGTAAGGACTTGAGGAGGTTACAGAGATAGGGCGGGGTGTAGGGCCTGGAGGAGGTTACAGAGATAGGGAGGGGTGTAGGGACTGGAGGAGGTTACAGAGATAGGGAGGGGTGTAGTGGCTGGAGGAGGTTACAGAGATAGGGAGGGGGTGTAGGGGCTGGAGGAGGTTACAGAGATAGGGAGGGGTGTAGGGGCTGGAGGAGGTTACAGAGATAGGGAGGGTTGTAGGGGCTGGAGGAGGTTACAGAGATAGGGAGGGGTGTAGGGGCTGGAGGAGGTTACAGAGATAGGGAGGGGTGTAGGGGCTGGAGGAGGTTACAGAGATAGGGAGGGGTGTAGGGGCTGGAGGAGGTTACAGGGATATGGAGGGGTGTAGGGGCTGGAGGAGGTTACAGAGATAGGGAGGGGTGTAGGGGCTGGAGGAGGTTACAGAGATAGGGAGGGGTGTAGGGGCTGGAGGAGGTTACAGAGATAGGGAGGGGTGTAGGGGCTGGAGGAGGTTACAGAGATAGGGAAGGTTGTAGGGGCTGGAGGAGGTTACAGAGATAGGGAGGGTTGTAGGGGCTGGAGGAGGTTACAGAGATAGGGAGGGGTGTAGGGGCTGGAGGAGGTTACAGAGATAGGGAAGGTTGTAGGGGCTGGAGGAGGTTACAGAGATAGGGAGGGTTGTAGGTGCTGGAGGAGGTTACAGAGATAGGGAGGGTTGTAGGGGCTGGAGGAGGTTACAGAGATAGGGAGGGGTGTAGGGGCTGGAGGAGGTTACAGGGATAGGGAAGGTTGTAGGGGCTGGAGGAGGTTACAGAGATAGGGAGGGTTGTAGGGGCTGGAGGAGGTTACAGAGATAGGGAGGGTTGTCGGGGCTGGAGGAGGTTACAGAGATGGGGTTAGGGAGCAGAGGATTTTTAACAAGGATGTGAAGTTTAATTTTGATGTGTACCAGGCGCTAGTGCAGCTCAGAGATATACCAGGGGATGATGCGTGAAGGGGAGTGGGTGCGCTCGGACACGCAGGGCGCTGCATTAACTCCCTGGGCTTTCTATAATGGGCGAGCAGGGGGCTATCAGGTACCTCAGGGGTGTCCCCGGAGACCACCCTCACCACCAACTCCAACTTCCAGCCTGTAAGGCTGAGCGTCAGTCAAGCCCTTCGCCCTCCCTGATTGGTGGACCGTGTGTTGCAGGAACGCCCTGCTGTCCAATTGGAGGCGGGTCCGCCCCCTTCGGTCGGTTTCAATACTTATTTGGGGGTCCCGGTTGCGTGTGGGGTTTGGAGCAGGGGCTGGTTTGACACAGCAGTTACTGAGGAGCTAAGGTCTGCAGTTTCATCAGAAGCCTCACACTCAGTGCCCGGTGCCTGGGGGGGGATCAGGAGAGAGACAGTGAATAGAATCTTTTGTATTTGAGAGAGAAGAAAAATTTAATTGCCCTCGAGAAGGAATCAGCAAACAGGGTAAAAATGACCCAAGTCGAAACTCACATCACATACAACCACACCACGTATGTGACCGACCATTACATGGAACAGGAGGAAGATTGGGATAGAGATTTACTCCTGGACCCCGCCTGGGAGAAGCAGCAGAGGAAAGTAAGTGGGCAAGAATTTCTTTTAAAAAAAAAAATATATATATATACACTATTATTTTTGGACGAGGGGATAAGTCCAAAGTTCTCCCCAATTTTTCCAAGAATTCTGCCAAAGTTCCTTTCAAGCTTTTAACAAAGTTTTTTTTTTAAAGTTTCACACAGAAGTCCTGGAAAAGTTTTTAAAAGTTTCGCAGAAGTTTTGGGAAAGTTTTTCTTTAAAGTTTCGCAGGAGTTCTGGAAGCGTTTAAAGTTGTTTTTTTTTTCTGTCTCTCTCTCTCTCCATAGGGCAGTTTCCCCAATCTTTGTTTGGTGTCTAAAATCATGGTTCTAACTGTCAAACCTTTTCTGTTCTTGAGCGAAGGAAGCAGAGAGAGAGAGAGATTATCACGGATGATTCATTCCTAGCTGGTTGGAGTTTCGGGATTTTTCAAGGTGATCTTGTTGAGGAGAGACACATCTCAGTTTTACGAGGTGCCCAAAAGTGGATGGCTGACGTCTTCTATCTGGACTGTGCGGGGAGGTCGGGTATTGGGTTTCTCGGTGCTAATAATTCATCACCTTAAATATCATGGGCTATCTTTAAAGTAAGAATCCTTCAGGACTCGTCCAAGTTTTTTCAAGATGTGCAGAGTTTCCCTGCAAGGAGAGAGTGGGGAGAGAGTGTTGCATCCCTCTGTCAACCTAGACAATTGCCCTGTCCCTGTGCCATTCTAGACTGGTGCCCTGTCCCTGTGTTCCGGTCTAGACTCGTGCTCTGTCCCTATGCCAGTCTAGACTAGCATAGACTGTTCCAGTCTAGACTAGCGCCCTGTCCCTGTTCCAATCTAGACTGGCACCTTGTCCCTATGCCAGTCTAGACTAGCATAGACTGTTCCAGTCTAGACTAGCGCCCTGTCCCTGTTCCAATCTAGACTAGTGCCCTGTCCCTGTTCCAGTCTAGACTAGTGCCCTGTCCCTGTTCCAGTCTAGACTAGTGCCCTGACCCTGTTCCAGTCTAGACTAGTGCCTTGTACTTGTTCCAGTCTAGACTAGTGCCCTGACCCTGTTCCAGTCTAGATTAGTGCCTTGTCCTTGTGCCAGTCTAGACTAGTGCCCTGACACGGTTTGAGTCTAGACTAGCAACCTGTCGATGGTTCCAGTCTAGGCTAGCGAACTGTGCCTGTTCCAGTCTAGATTAGTGCCTTGTCCCTGTGCCAGTCTAGACTATCATCCTGTCCCTGTTCCAGTCTAGACTAGTGCCCAGTGCCTGTGCTAGTCTAGACTATCATCCTGTCCCTGTGCCAGTCTGGACTAGCACCCTGTCCCTGTGCCAGTCTAGACTAGCGTTCTGTCCCTGTTCCAGTCTAGGCTAGTGCCCTGTCCCTGTTCCAGTCTAGACTAGTGCCCTGTCCCTGTTCCAGTCTAGACTAGCGCTGTGTCCCTGTTCCAGTCTAGACTAGTACCCTGTCCCTGTTCCAGTCTAGACTGGTGCCCTGTCCCTGTTCCAGTCTGGACTAGCGCCCTGTACTTGTGTCAATCTAGACTAGCACCCTGTGCCTGTGCTAATCTAGATTAGCATCTTGTCCCTGTTCCAGTCTAGACTAGCATCCTGTACCTGTGTCAGTCTAGACTAGCACCCTGTGCCTGTGCTAATCTAGACTAGCATCCTGTCCCTGTTCCAGTCTAGACTAGCGCCTTGTACCTGTGTCAGTCTAGACTAGCACCCTGTGCCTGTGCTAATCTAGACTAGCATCTTGTCCCTGTTCCAGTCTAGACTAGTGCCCTGTCCCTGTGCCAGTCTAGACCAGCACTCTGTCCCTGTTCCAGTCTAGACTAGTGCCCTCTCCCTGTTCCAGTCTAGACTAGTGCCCAGTCCCTGTTCCAGTCTAGACTAATGCCCTGTCCCTGTTCGAGTCTAGGCTAGTGCCCTGTCCCTGTTCCAGTCTAGATTAGTGCCATGTCCCTGTGCCAGTCTGGACAATCATCCTGTCCCTGTTCCAGTCTAGGCTAGTGCCCTGTCCCTGTTCGAGTCTAGGCTAGTGCCCTGTCCCAGTTCCAGTCTAGACTAGTGCCCTGACCCTGTTCCAGTCTAGATTAGTGCCTTGTCCCTGTGCCAGTCTAGACTAGTGCCCTGTCCCTGTTCCAGTCTAGACTAGTGCCCTGACCCTGTTCCAGTCTAGACTAGTGCCCTGACCCTGTTCCAGTCTAGACTAGTGCCCTGTACTTGTTCCAGTCTAGACTAGTGCCCTGACCCTGTTCCAGTCTAGATTAGTGCCTTGTTCCTGTGCCAGTCTAGACTAGTGCCCTGACCCTGTTTGAGTCTAGACTAGCAACCTGTCGCTGTTCCAGTCTAGGCTAGCGAACTGTGCCTGTTCCAGTCTAGATTAGTGCCTTATCCCTGTGCCAGTCTAGACTATCATCCTGTCCCTGTTCCAGTCTAGACTAGTGCCCAGTGCCTGTGCTAGTCTAGACTATCATCCTGTCCCTGTTCCAGTCTAGACTAGCCCTGTGTCCCTGTGCCAGTCTAGACTAGCACTCTGTCCCTGTTCCAGTCTAGGCTAGTGCCCTGCCCCTGTTCCAGTCTAGACTAGTGCCCTGTCCCTGTTCCAGTCTAGACTAGCACTCTGTCCCTGTTCCAGTCTAGGCTAGTGCCCTGTCCCTGTTCCAGTCTAGACTAGTGCCCTGTCCCTGTTCCAGTCTAGACTAGCACTCTGTCCCTGTTCCAGTCTAGGCTAGTGCCCTGTCCCTGTTCCAGTCTAGACTAGCATCCTGTCTCTGTTCCAGTCTAGGCTAGTGAACTGTCCCTGTTCCAGTCTAGACTAATGCCCTGTCCCTGTTCGAGTCTAGGCTAGTGCCCTGTCCCTGTTCCAGTCTAGGCTAGTGCCCTGTCCCTGTTCCAGTCTAGACTAGAGCCCTGACCCTGTTCCAGTCTAGACTAATGCCCTGTCCCTGTTCCAGTCTAGATTAGTGCCTTATCCCTGTGCCAGTCTAGACAATCATCCTGTCCCTGTTCCAGTCTAGGCTAGTGCCCTGTCCCTGTTTCAGTCTAGGCTAGTGCCCTGTCCTTGTTCCAGTCTAGACTAGTGCCCTGTCCCTGTTCGAGTCTAGGCTAGTGCCCTGTCCCAGTTCCAGTCTAGACTAGTGCCCTGACCCTGTTCCAGTCTAGATTAGTGGCTTGTCCCTGTGCCAGTCTAGACTAGTGCCCTGTCCCTGTTCCAGTCTAGACTAGTGCCCTGTCCCTGTTCCAGTCTAGACTAGTGCCCTGACCCTGTGCCAGTCTAGACTAGTGCCCTGACCCTGTGCCAGTCTAGATTAGTGCCTTGTTCCTGTGCCAGTCTAGACTAGTGCCCTGACACGGTTTGAGTCTAGATGAGCAACCTGTCGCTGTTCCAGTCTAGGCTAGCGAACTGTGCCTGTTCCAGTCTAGATTAGTGCCTTGTCCCTGTGCCAGTCTAGACTATCATCCTGTCCCTGTTCCAGTCTAGACTAGTGCCCAGTGCCTGTGCTAGTCTAGACTATCATCCTGTCCCTGTGCCAGTCTAGACTATCATCCTGTCCCTGTGCCAGTCTAGACTAGCACCCTGTCCCTGTGCCAGTCTACACTAGCACTCTGTCCCTGTTCCAGTCTAGGCTAGTGCCCTGTCCCTGTTCCAGTCTAGACTACTGCCCTGTCCCTGTCGCTGTTCCAGTCTAGACTAGCACTCTGTCCCTGTTCCAGTCTAGGCTAGTGAACTGTCCCTGTTCCAGTCTAGACTAGCACTGTGTCCCTGTGCCAATCTAGACTAGCACCTTGTCCCTGTTCCAGTCTAGGCTAGTGCCCTGTCCCTGTTCCAGTCTAGACTAGTGCCCTGTCCCTGTCCCTGTTCCAGTCTAGACTAGTGCCCTGACCCTGTTCCAGTCTAGACTAGTGCCCTGACCCTGTTCCAGTCTAGACTAGTGCCCTGTCCCTGTTCCAGTCTAGGCTAGTGCCCTGTCCCTGTTCAAGTCTAGACTAGTGCCCTGTCCCTGTTTCAGTCTAGACTAGCACTCTGTCCCTGTTCCAGTCTAGACTAGTGCCCTGTCCCTGTTCCAGTCTAGACTAGCACTCTGTCCCTGTTCCAGTCTAGGCTAGTGCCATGTCCCTGTGCCAGTCTAGACTAGCATCCTGTCCCTGTTCCAGTCTAGGCTAGTGAACTGTCCCTGTTCCAGTCTAGACTAATGCCCTGTCCCTGTTCGAGTCTAGGCTGGTGCCCTGTCACTGTTCCAGTGTAGACTAGTGCCCTGTCCCTGTTCCAGTCTAGACTAGCACTGTGTCCCTGTGCCAATCTAGACTAGCACTCTGTCCCTGTTCCAGTCTAGGCTAGTGCCCTGTCCCTGTTCCAGTCTAGACTAGTGCCCTGTCCCTGTTCCAGTCTAGACTAGTGCCCTGACCCTGTTCCAGTCTAGATTAGTGCCTTGTCCCTGTGCCAGTCTAGACTATCATCCTGTCCCTGTTCCAGTCTAGACTAGTGCCCTGTCCCTGTGCCAGTCTAGACTATCATCCTGTCCCTGTTCCAGTCTAGACTAGTGCCCAGTGTCTGTGCTAGTCTAGACTATCATCCTGTCCCTGTGCCAGTCTAGACTATCATCCTGTCCCTGTGCCAGTCTGGACTAGCACCCTGTCCCTGTTCCAGTCTAGGCTAGCGCTCTGTCCCTGTTCCAGTCTAGACTGGCACTCTGTCCCTGTTCCAGTCTAGGCTAGTGCCCTGTCCCTGTTCCAGTCTAGACTAGCACTGTGTCCCTGTTCCAGTCTAGGCTAGTGCCCTGTCCCTGTTCCAGTCTAGGCTAGTGCCCTGTCCCTGTTCCAGTCTAGACTAGTGCCCTGTCCCTGTTTCAGTCTAGACTAGCACTCTGTCCCTGTTCCAGTCTAGCCTAGTGCCCTGTCCCTGTTCCAGTCTAGACTAGTGCCCTGTCCCTGTTCCAGTCTAGACTATAACTCTGTCCCTGTTGCAGTCTAGGCTAGTGCCCTGTCTCTGTTCCAGTCTAGGCTAGTGAACTGTCCCTGTTCCAGTCTAGACTAGTGCCCAGTGCCTGTGCTAGTCTAGACTATCATCCTGTCCCTGTTCCAGTCTAGACTAGTGCCCTGTCCCCGTGCCAGTCTAGACTAGCGCCCTGTCCCTGTTCCAGTCTAGACTAGCGCCCTGTCCATGTGCCAGTCTAGGCTTGCACCCTGTCCTTGTGCCAGTCTAGACTTGCACCCTGTCCCTGTGCCAGTCTAGACTAGCACCCTGTTCTTGTGGCAGTCTAGACTAGCAGCCTGTCGCTGTGCCAGTCTAGACTGGTGTCCTGTCCCTGTGCCAGTCTAGCCTGGTGTCCTATCCCTGTGCCAGTCTAGACTAGCACCCTGTCCCTGTGCCAGTCAAGACTAGTGCCCTATCCTAGTGCCAGTCTAGACTAGCACTCTGTCCCTGTGCCAGTCTAGACTGATGCCCTGTCCCTGTGCCAGTCTAGACTAGCACCCTGTCCCTGTGCCAGTCTAGATTGGTGCCCTGTCCCTGTGCCAGTCTAGACTAGAACCCTGTCCCTGTGCCAGTCTAGACTGATGCCCTGTCCCTGTGCCAGTCTAGTCTAGCACCCTGTCCCTGTGCCAGTCTAGATTGGTGCCCTGTCTCTGTGCCAGTCTAGACTAGAACCCTGTCCCTGTGCCAGTCTATACTTATGCCCTGTCCCTGTGCAGTCTAGACTTGTGCCCTGTCCCTATGCCACTCTAGACTTGTGCCCTGTCCCTGTGCCAATCTAGACTGGTGCCCTGTCCCTGTGCCAGTGTGGACTAGTGCCCTGTCCCCATGCCAGTCTAGACTGGTGCCCTTTCCCTTTGCTAGTCTAGACTAGCATCCCATCCCTGGGCCAGTCTAGACTAGTGCCCTGTCCCTGTGCCAGTCTGGACAAGCGCCCTGTCCCTGTTCCAGTCTAGACTAGCACCCTGTCCCTGTGCCAGTCTAGACTAGCACCCTGTCCCCATGCCAGTCTAGACTGGCACCCTGTCCCAGTCTAGACTAGCGCCCTGTCCCTGTGTCAGTCTAGACTAGCATTCTGTACCTGTGTCAGTCTAGACTAGCGTCCTGTACCTGTGCCAGTCTAGACTAGTGCCCTGTCTCTGTGCCAGTCTAGACTGGTGCCCTGTCCCTGTGCCAGTCTAGACTAGAACACTGTACCTGTGGCAGTCTAGACTAGCGCCCTGTCCCCATGCCAGTCTAAACTAGTGCCCTGTCCCTGTGCCAGTCTAGACTGGTGCCCTGTCCTGTGCCAGTCTAGACTAGCACCCTGTCCCTGTGCCAGTCTAGACTAGCGCCCTGTCCCTGTGCCAGTCTAGACTGGTGCCCTGTCCCTGTGCCAGTCTAGAGTAGCATCCAGTCCCTGGGCCAGTCTAGACTAGTGCCCTGTCCCTGTGCCAGTCTGGACAAGCGCCCTGTCCCTGTTCCAGTCTAGACTAGCACCCTGTCCCTGTGCCAGTCTAGACTAGCACCCTGTCCCCATGCCAGTCTAGACTGGCACCCTGTCCCTGTGCCAGTCTAGACTAGCGCCCTGTCCCTGTGTCAGTCTAGACTAGCATTCTGTACCCGTGTCAGTCTAGACTAGCGTCCTGTCCCTGTGCCAGTCTAGACTAGAACACTGTACCTGTGGCAGTCTAGACTAGCGCCCTGTCCCCATGCCAGTCTAGATTAGTGCCCTGTCCCTGTGCCAGTCTAGACTGGTGCCCTGTCCCTGTGGCAGTCTAGACTAGAACACTGTACCTGTGGCAGTCTAGACTAGCGCCCTGTCCCCATGCCAGTCTAGACTAGTGCCCTGTCCCTGTGCCAGTCTAGACTGGTGCCCTGTCCTGTGCCAGTCTAGACTAGCACCCTGTCCCTGTGCCAGTCTAGACTGGTGCCCTGTCCCTGTGCCAGTCTAGAGTAGCATCCTGTCCCTGGGCCAGTCTAGACTAGTGCCCTGTCCCTGTGCCAGTCTGGACTAGCACCCTGTCCCCGTGCCAGTCTGGACTGGTGCCCTGTCCCTGTTCCAGTCTTGACTGGTGCCCTGTCCCTGTGCCAGTCAAGACTAGCGCCCTGTCCCTGTGCCAGTCTAGACTGGTGCCCTGTCCCTGTGCCAGTCTAGACTAGCATCCTGTCCCTGGGCCAGTCTAGACTACTGCCCTGTCCCTGTGCCAGTCTGGACTAGCACCCTGTCCCCGTGCCAGTCTAGACTGGTGCCCTGTCCCTGTTCCAGTCTTGACTGGTGCCCTGTCCCTGTGCCAGTCTAGACTAGCGCCCTGTCCCTGTGCCAGTCTAGACTGGCACCCTGTCCCTGTGCCAGGCTAGACTAGTGCCTTGTCCCTGTTCCAGTCTAGACTGGTGCCCTGTCCCTGCGTCAGTCTAGACTAACATCCTGTACCTGTGCCAGTCTAGACTAGCGCCCTGTCCCCATGCCAGTCTAGACTAGTGCCCTGTCCCTGTGCCAGTCTAAACTAGAACCCTGTACCTGTGCCAGTCTAGACTAGCACTCTGTCCCCGTGCCAATCTAGACTGGTGCCCTGTCCCTGTGCCAGTCTAGACTAGAACCCTGTCCCTGTGCCAGTCTAGACTAGTGCCCTGTCCCTGTGCCAGTCTAGACTGGTGCCCTGTACTGTGCCAGTCTAGACTAGAACCCTGTCCCTGTGCCAGTCTAGACTAGAACCCTGTCCCTGTGCCAGTCTAGACTAGTGCCCTGTCCCTGTGCCAGTCTAGACTGGTGCCCTATCCTGTGCCAGTCTAGACTAGAACCCTGTCCCTGTGCCAGTCTAGAGTAGTGCCCTGTCCCTGTGCCAGTCTAGACTGGTGCCCTGTCCTGTGCCAGTCTAGACTAGAACCCTGTCCCTGTGCCAGTCTAGACTAGTGCCCTGTCCCTGTGCCAGTCTAGACTGGTGCTCTGTCCTGTGCCAGTCTAGACTAGAACCCTGTCCCTGTGCCAGTCTAGACCAATACCCTGTCCCTGTGCCAGTCTAGACTAGCACCCTGTCCCTGTGCCAGTCTAGACTTGTGCACTGTCACTGTGCCAGTCTAGATTAGCACCCTGTCCCTGTGCCAGTCTAGACTTGTGCACTGTCACTGTGCCAGTCTAGACTAGCGCCCTGTCCCTGTGCCAGTCTAGACTAGCAACCCTGTCCCTGTGCCAGGCTAGACTTGTGCACTAGTGCATTAGGCTGGGGAAGGAGCTGGACGTTGGAATGTCATACTAAGGAATGTCAGGAATGGTGTGTAAACGGAGAGTGGATGATGCTTGGAGACCAGAATAACCACTGCACTGGAACTAATTATAACCTCCCTGGGGTGCAGGCTAGAGAGGAGACCTCGACCCAGTCTATCGAGAACTAACTGATCCTGAGCAAATCTATTTAAACCCGACTTAAAAAGTTCTATTTTTGCAAATTGGCGATGCCTTCGGCTGGTAACCCTGGGACTGAACTGTCGCTGGGAATCTCTCTCTCGTCGGAGTTGCCTTTGAATGGTGGGGCTACCAAGAGCAGGAGGGGATCAAAATACCCCCGGGGGTAACAGGGGTCTTTGGACGGGACCCGCTCTTGCTCAATTTCTCCAGTAGTCGCTGGCTCAGACAGGGCAGCCAGCGGAGCTGTCACTGGGTTAAATTTAGCGCTATCTTAGGGAACGACTGACCAACAGGGGCAGGTTATACTTTCCCAAATATCCTTTAACGGAGTGTGATACCGTTCCAGAGGCCAGCTCGGTGGGACTGAGCTCCCACAATAGCTGGGAGCTACAACGCTCGAATGGGGGCTGTTAGGGCTCTTAACGTTTTGGAGCCTTTTACTTCCAAATTCTGGCCATCCCACCCTTGCTTTGGTTCACCAAATCTCGTCTGAGAGTTAACCATTTCAGGGAGATGAGGGTAGAAAATGAGGCTGTTTTTTTTTGATAACTATGACTTGCATTTATTTCGAAAGCATCTGCAAGCGAGTTAACACACCCCCCCCCCACCCCGAGACACCTCACAGGAAAGAATTGGGATGGTCGAGTGTGGAGGTAGCGGAGGCGTGGGTGAGGGCTTCAGCAGCCGATGAGCTGAGACGGGGGTGAATCCGGGCGATGTTACGGGGGTGGAAATGGGCGAATAGGAGGTCGGAATCTCAGCCCCGGGTTTGAATGTGACACTGAGGCTGTGAACAGACTGGTTTAATCTCAGACTGTTCCCGGGGGGGAGAGAGGGATGGAGCCGGTCCCTAGGGAATGGAGATTGGAGCGGGGACTGGAAACAATGGCTTCAGTCTTCCCCACATTGAATCAGAGGAAATTTCTGCCCATCCAGGACTGGATGTTGGATAAGCAGCCGGACAATTCAGAGAGAGCGGACGAGTGGAGGGAGCTGGTGGTGAGGGACCGCTGGGTGAGGGAGCTGGTGGTGAGGGACCCCTGGCTGAGGGAGCTGGTGGTCAGGGACTGCTGGGTGAGGCAGCTGGTGGTGAGGGACAGCTGGGTGAGGGAGCTGGTGGTGAGGGACCGCTGGGCGAGTGAGCTGGTGGTGAGGGTCTGCTGGGCGAGGGAGCTGGTGGTGAGGGACAGCTGGGCGAGGGAGCTGGTGGTGAGGGACCGCTGGGCGAGGGAGCTGGTGGTGAGGGACCGCTGGGCAAGGGAGCTGGTGGTGAGGGACCGCTGGGCGAGGGAGCTGGTGGTGAGGGACCGCTGGGCGAGGGCAGTGTACACGCGGTAACTGACTCTGTGCCTCCGGAGGGTGTTGCCGAGGGGCAGTGTGGAGATGAGAGGTGGGGTGGGGACCAGGGATCGACCCTTGGGAGAAGAGCAGAGATAACGGTGTGGGAGCAGGAGGCTGGTGACTCTCCGACCAGGGTTCGATCGACAGAGGAGGGGCGTTGGAGGAGGATGGTGTGGTCGAGCGTGTCAGAGGCTGCGGACAGTCCGAGGAGGACGAGGGGGGAATGTTTACCTTCCTCACAGCCGCACTTTGTGACTTTGATAAGAGCGGGTTCAGGACTGAGGCTGGGACGGAAGCCGGATTGGAGGGATTCAAACATGGGACCCTGGAAAAGGCGGGAACAGACTAGGGAGGTGACAACACATTAAAGGGCTTGTGCGAGGAAAGGCAGGCTGGAGGTGGGACAGTCGTTTGCAGGGGCCGGGGAAGTGACAGGCTGTTGTGTTCTGAGGGATGGGGTGAGGACAGCAGAGTTAAAGGAGAGATGGACGATACCTGAAGAGCGAGAACGGTGAACAATCTGGGTTAAGATGGGGCTCAGTTGGGGAGGTCAGCAGTTCAGGGGGAACAGGGTCAGATGCACAGGAGCTGGCTCACCTGGATGAGATACATTCAGAGAGGAGAGTGGGGGGGGTGGAGAGAGGAGAGAATCTCAAGAACGAGGCGAGTTCAGGGCTCGGGGTGAGGGTGGAGGCGGTGCGTCAGTGTTTGAGGAGGTTGACAAGGAAAGCTAGCAGACCCTCCCCCAGGATGGGACACTGCACAGGCAGCTCATCAGCATTGTCACAAAAGAGGCGTAGGCTCCTGGCATTTGTTGCTGGAGGTGAGGGAGGAGGAGGGAGGGGTTTAGAGGAAGAAGCTCGACACCACTTGCTTGGTACCCCATCCACAAACATTCACTCCGTGCACCACCGACGCACAGCAGCAGCAGTGTGTTTGCACCCAATTCACTAAACCACTCGACTGTAACTCTTGGTTTACCGTGTTGTTAAACTCACATGGACTGTTTTATCAGCAGATGCATAAAATATTCGACAATGTGCTCAAGGTCTTTCTCATTGTAAATTACTTCATAATAAATTATATGAACTAAAAAAAATCTACAAGATGCACTGCAGGAACTCACCAAGGCTCCTTAGACAGCACCTTCCAAACCCACGACCTCTACCATCTAGAAGGACAAGGGCAGCAGACACATGGGGAACACCACCACCTGCAAGTTCCCCTCCAAACCACTCACGACCCTGATTTGGAAATATATCGGCCGTTCCTTCACTGTCGCTGCGTCAAAATCCTGGGACTCCCTCCCTAACAGCACTGTGGGTGTACCTACACCACAGGGACTGCAGCGGTTCAAGAAGGCAGCTCACCCCCCACCTTCTCCAGGGGCAATTAGGGATGGGCAATAAATGCTGGGCCCGGCCAGCGACGCCCACATCCCGTGAATGAATTTTTAAACTGATGGTTTGAAGGAGGGGAAAGACCCAGAAGATGAAGCTAGAATTAGGAAGGGTTTCAGTGGACTGGACCCGAAGCCAGGAGGGTTTGAGGTGGTCCACTCAGGCTCGGCAGAGAATAGCTGAACCAGCTGTCCAGATAATCACAAGTCTCCGTCCCTTGGAGCTCAGTGAGCAGAGATAAGGAGCGAGCCGGGGGAAGGGCCAGCGCAGGAATGGTTTTACTGTGGACTCGGACATCAAAGATGGAGATGAGCATGTGCTGGAGCTGATGGGTGGCTGCAGAAATAAGGCGGGAAATTAAAGCACCAGTGAGAGATTGCTGGCCACACCATGGCCCAGAGCCGGACCAGGGCTAGGGAGTGTGTAGTTTCGAGTACCGCCCCTGAATCTTAACCACCCCCCTCCATTCCAGACAGCACTCACCATATCAGCACTGAGGGTGTGCTACACTGTCGGAGGGTCAGCGCTGAGGGAGCGCCGCACTGTCGGAGGGTCAGTGCTGAGTGAGCGCCGCACTGTCGCAGGGTCAGTGCTGAGGGAGCGCCGCACTGTCGGAGGGTCAGTGCTGAGGGAGCGTCGCACTGTCGGAGGGTCAGTGCTGAGGGAGCGCCGCACTGTCGGAGGGTCAGTGCTGAGGGAGCGCCGCACTGTCGGAGGGTCAGTGCTGAGGGAGAGCCGCACTGTCAGAGGGTCAGTGCTGAGGGAGCGCCGCACTGTCGGAGGGTCAGTACTGAGGGAGAGCCGCACTGTCGGAGGGTCAGTACTGAGGGAGAGCCGCACTGTCGGAGGGTCAGTACTGAGGGAGAGCCGCACTGTCAGAGGGTCAGTGCTGAGGGAGCGCTGCACTGTCGGAGGGTCAGTGCTGAGGGAGAGCCGCACTGTCAGAGGGTCAGTGCTGAGGGAGTGCCGCACTG
Source organism: Isurus oxyrinchus (assembly GCA_026770705.1). Lineage (NCBI taxonomy): Eukaryota > Metazoa > Chordata > Chondrichthyes > Lamniformes > Lamnidae > Isurus > Isurus oxyrinchus. The sequence continues at coordinate 12,669,740 of JANJGN010000037.1, read as the reverse complement.
TCGGAGGGTCAGTACTGAGGGAGAGCCGCACTGTCGGAGGGTCAGTACTGAGGGAGAGCCGCACTGTCGGAGGGTCAGTATTGAGGGAGAGCCACACTGTCGGAGGGTCAGTGCTGGTTGGTACAGATCTGTCCCTGTATAAAAGTGAGTGGCCTGGCTTGAGTTTTAAGGTTCTGCCCCCTTGTTCTGGACCCCCTGTCCCACCAGAGGAAATAGTTTCTCTCTATTGAATCATTTACTCATCTCAAACCCCTCGATTGGATCCCCCACCCCTCCTTAATCTTCTACACTCGAGGGAATACAAGCCCAGCCTGTGTGAGCTGCCCTGGTAATTTAACCCTGTTTAGGGGAAAAACAGATTGTGTGGAGGGTAAAAATTCCACCAGATCCTAGCACAATTCAATTAACCAGAAATACCAAACTGTACCTTTCAAACACTGCAGAGAAAGATCCCACTGTTTGCAGCTCAGTGCTTTCAATTCAGCAGGGACCCCACCCCCACTCCGAGCCCAGCAGTAACACCCCCACCCCCACTCCGAGCCCCCAGGGACCCCCACCCCCACTCCGAGCTCCCAAGGACCCCCACCCCCACTCCGAGCCCAGCAGGGACCCCCACCCCCACTCCGAGCTCCCAAGGACCCCCACCCCCACTCCGAGCCCAGCAGTAACACCCCCACCCCCACTCCGAGCCCCCAGGGACCCCCACCCCCACTCCGAGCCCCCAGGGACCCCCACCCCCACTCCGAGCCCAGCAGGGACCCCCACCCCCACTCCGAGCCCAGCAGGGACCCCCACCCCCCACTCTGAGCCCCCAGGGATCCCCACCCCCACTCCGAGCCCAGCAATAACCCCCCCACCCCCCACCCCACCTCCATTCAGTCCTCTATGTTCAGGAAAGGGTCCACTCTGTTTGACCAGTTGAAGTGGGGAGGGGTTTGGGATAGGAAACCCTGTAGCTGGCCAAAGTAGGGTGCGGTAGGCAGGGGGTGTGAGTTTGTGGATACACTTTTAAAAAATTCTTTCATGGGAAGTGGGCGTCGCTGGCTGGGCCCAGCATTTATTGCCCATCCCTAATTGCCCCTTGAGAAGTTGGGGGTGAGCTGCCTTCTTGAGCCGCTGCAGTCCATGTGGTGTAGGTACACCCACCGTGCTGTTAGGGAGGGAGTTCCAGGATTTTGACCCAGCGACAGTGAAGGAACGGCCGATATATTTCCAAGTCAGGATGGTGAGTGACTTGGAGGGGAACTTCCAGGTGATGGTGTTCCCCATGTGTCTGCTGCCCTTGTCCTTCTAGATGGTAGTGGTCATGGATTTGGAGCTTTAGTGAATTCCTGCAGTGCATCTTGTAGATGGTACACACACTGCTGCTACTGTGTGTTGGTGGTGGAGGGAGTGAATGTTTGTGGATGGGGTGCCAATCAAGCGGGGCTGCTTTGTCCTGGATGGTGTCCAGCTTCTTGAGTGTTGTGGGAGCTGCACTCATCCAGGCAAGTGGGGAGTATTCCATCACACTCCTGACTTGTGCCTTGTAGATGGTGGACAGGCTTTGGGGAGTCAGGAGGTGAGTTACTCACTGCAGGATTCCCAGCCTCTGACCTGCTCTTGTAGCCACAGTATTTATATGGCTGGGTCCAGTTCAGTTTCTGGTCAATGGTAACCCCCAGGATGTTGATAGTGAGGGATTCAGTGATGGTAATGCCATTGAATGCCAAGGGGCAATGGTTAGATTCTCTCTTGTTGGAGACGGTCATTGCCTGGCACTTGTGTGGTGTGAATGTTACTTACCACTTGTCAGCCCAAGCCTGGATATTGTCCAGATCTTGCTGCATTTGGACATGGACTGCTTCAGTATCTGAGGAGTTGTGAATGGTGCTGAACATTGTGCAATCATCAGCGAACATCCCCACTTCTGACCTTCTGATGGAAGGAAGGTCATTGATGAAGCAGCTGAAGATGGTTGGGCCGAGGACACTACCCTGAGGAACTCCTGCAGTGATGTCCTGGAGCTGAGATGACTGAGCTCCAACAACCACAACCATCTTCCTTTGTGCTGGGTGTGACTCCAACCAGTGGAGAGTTTCCCCCCTGATTCCCATTGACTCCAGTTTTGCTGGGACTACTTGATGCTACACTCGGTCAAATGCTGCCTCGATGTCAAGGGCAGTCACTCTCACCTCACCTCGGGAGTTCAGCTCTTTGGTCCATGTTTGAACCAAGGCTGTAATGAGGTCAGGAGCTGAGTGACCCTGGCAGAACCCAAACCAGTGTTGTAGCTGTACTGGAACAGCTTGGCTAGGGGCATGGCAAGTTCTGGAACACAAGTCTTCAGTACTATTGCTGGAATATTGTCAGGGCCCAGAGCCTTTGCTGTATCCAGTGCCTTCAGCCGTTTCTTGATATCACGTGGAGTGAATCGAATTGGCTGAAGACTGGCATCTGTGATGCTGGGGACCTTCAGAGGAGGCCAAGATGGATCATCCACTCAGCACCCTTGCCACCCAAGTGATGTTCAACATGGATGAGCATCGGTTCATCAGCTGAGGGAGGGCAGTACGTGGTAATCAGCAGGAGGTTTCCTTGCCCATGTTTGACCTGATGCCATGAGACTTCATGGGGTCCGGAGTCAATGTTGAGGACTCTCAGGGCAACTCTCTCCTGAATGCATATCACTGTGCCCCCACCCCTGCTGGTGGGACAGGACATACCCAGGGATGGTGATGGTGGTGTCAGGGACATTATCTGTAAGATATGATCCCATGAGGATGACTATGTCAGGCTGTTGCTTGACTACTCTGTGAGACAGCTCTCCCAATTCTGGCACTAGCCCCCAGATGTTAGTAAGAAGGACTTTGCAGGGCTGGGTTTGCCGTTGTCGTTTCCGGTGCCTGGGTTGATGCTGGGTGGTCCGTCTGGTTTCTTTCCTTATTGACTTGGCTGTAGTGGTTTGATAAAACCGAGTGTCTCGCTCGGCCATTTCAGAGGGCGTTAAGAGTCAACCACATGTGGCTGTGGGTCTGGTGTCACATGTAGGCCAGACTGGGTAAGGACGGTAGGTTTCCCTCCCTAAAGGGGCATTAGTGACCCAGAGGGGTTCCATGGTGGTCATCATCGGACTTTTAATGCCAGGCTTTTATTGAATTCAAATTTCACCGTGTGCTGTAGTGGGAGTTGAACCCTGGTCCCCAGAGCATTACCCTGGGTCTCTGCTTCACTTGTCCAGTGACAATACCACAACCGCCCATGGACTACAGCTCACCACCAGCTTCTCAGGGGCAATTAGGGACGGGCAGTAAACACTGGGCCCAGCCAGCGATGCCCACATCCCGTGAGTGAATCTGAAACCAACTGAAAGACATCGGGATTGTGGTCCTTATCGGGATTGTGGTCCTTATCGGGATTGTGGTCCTTATTGGGATTGTGGTCCTTATCGGGATTGTGGTCCTTATCGGGATTGTGGTCCTTATCGGGATTGTGGTCCTTATTGGGATTGTGGGCCTTATCGGGATTGTGGTCCTTATCGGGATTGTGGTCCTTATCGGGATTGTGGGCCTTATCGGGACTGTGGTCCTTATCGGGATTGTGGTCCTTATCGGGATTGTGGTCCTTATCGGGATTGTGGTCCTTATCGGGACTGTGGTCCTTATCGGGATTGTGGTCCTTATCGGGACTGTGGTCCTTATCGGGACTGTGGTCCTTATCGGGACTGTGGTCCTTATCGGGACTGTGGTCCTTATCGGGATTGTGGTCCTTATCGGGATTGTGGTCCTTATCGGGACTGTGGTCCTTATCGGGATTGTGGTCCTTATCGGGACTGTGGTCCTTATCGGGATTGTGGTCCTTATCGGGACTGTGGTCCTTATCGGGATTGTGGTCCTTATCGGGACTGTGATCTCTGGATTTCGAGGTCCCCCTTGCCCCTCTATCTCTCTCTGGGTTTCGAGGTTCCCCCATTGCCCCGCTATCGCTCTCTGGGTTTCGAGGTCCCCCATTGCCCCGCTATCTCTCTCTCTCTGGGTTTTGAGGTCCCTCCTTGCCCCTCTATCTCAATCTCTGGGTTTCGAGTGTCCCCCCTTGCTCCTCTACCTCTCTCTCTGGGTTTCAAGGTCCTTCCTTGCCCCTCTATCTCTCTGTCTGTGTTTCGAGGTCCCCCCTTGCCCCTCTATCTCTCTCTCTGGGTGTCAAGGTCCCCCCTTGCCCTTCTATTTCAATCTCTGGGTTTCAGGGTCCCTCCTTGCCCCTCTATCTCTCTCTCTGGGTTTCAAGGTCCCCCATTGCCCCTCTATCTCAATCTCTGGGTTTCGAGGTCCCCTATTGCCCCTCTATCTCAATCTCTGGGTTTCAAGGTCCCCCATTGCCCCTCTATCTCAATCTCTGGGTTTCGAGGTACTTTACTGCCCCTCTATCTCTCTCTCTTGGTTTTGAGGTACCCCATTGCCCTCCTATCTCAATCTCTGGGTTTCAAGGTCCCCCATTGCCCCTCTATCTCAATCTCATGGTTTTGAGGTCCCCCCTTGCCCCTCTATCTCATTGGGTTTTGAGGTCCCCTATTGCCCCTCTATCTCAATCTCTGGGTTTCAAGGTCCCCCATTGCCCCTCTATCTCAATCTCTGGGTTTTGAGGTCCCCCCTTGCCCCTCTATCTCTATGGGTTTCGAGGTCCCCCCTTGCCCCTCTATCTCTCTCAATGGGTTTCAAGGTCCCCCTTTGTCCCACTATCTCAATCCCTGGGTTTCAAGGTCCCCCCTTGCCCCGCCATCTCAATCTCTGGGTTTCGAGGTCCCCCCTTGCCCCTCTATCTCAATATCTGGGTTTCGAGGTCCCCCCTTGCCCCTCCATCTCAATCTCTGGGTTTCAAGGTCCCCCCTTGCCCCTCTATCTCAATATCTGGGTTTCGAGGTCCTCCCTTGCCCCTCTATCTCTCTCTCTCTCTCTCTCTCTCTGGGTTTCGAGGTCCCCCATTGCCCATCTATCTCAATCTCTGGGTTTCAAGTCCCCCCTTGCCCCTATATCTCAATATCTGGGTTTCGAGGTCCCCCATTGCCCCTCTATCTCAATCTGGGTTTCAAGGTCACCCCTTGCCCCTCTATCTCTCTCTATGGGTTTCGAGGTCACCCTACCCTCGCTCTCTCTCCCTCTCACAGTTTCAAAGTCCCCCTTCACTCTGGGTTTCGAGGCTCCCCTGACTCATGGTGTTTTGCTGATGTGATGAGCTAACTGATGCCTCACACGTGCTGTTGTCACTTTCTGACCTTATAGGGGAGGCTCCATACCCTGTAGCAGCAGCTGGGCCCTCAGTGTACAGGCACCGACTGAGGTCATCGAGGTATTTTCAGTGAAGCCAGAACTTAATAGGGTATTGGAGAGGCGGAGGGAGAGTGGGTGAGGGAGGGACAGAGGGAGTGAGAGAGACAGAAGGAGAGAGAGAGAGAGAGTTAGGGAGAGTGGAGAGAGTGAGTGAGGGAAGGGGGAGAGTGAGGGAGGGGTAGGGGAGAGAGAGGGAGGGAGAGAGAGGGAGGGAGAGAGAGGGAGAGAGAGTGAGTGAGAGAAGGAGAGGGAGAGAGTGAGGGAGGGTGAGAGGGAGAGAGAGACAGAAGGAGAGAGAGAGAGTGTTAGGGAGAGTGGAGAGAGTGAGTGAGGGAGGGTGGAGAGTGAGGCAGGGGTAGGGAGAGAGAGGGAGGGAGAGAGAGGGAGGGAGAGTGAGGGAGGGAAAGAGAGGGAGACAGAAGGAGAGAGAGAGAGAGGGAGTGAGGGAGAGAGAGAGTGAGGGAGAAACAGTGAGGGAAGGAGCGAGGAGGGTGGAAGGAGAGAGAGGGAGGGTGGAGAGGGAGTAGGAGAGGGAGGGTGGAGAGAGAGAGGGAGGGAGAGAGAGAAGGAGAGAGGGAGGGTGGAGAGAGAGAAGGAGAGAGGGAGGGTGGAGAGAGAGAAGGAGAGAGGGAGGGTGGAGAGGGAGAGAAAGAGAAAAGAGGGGGTAGGAGGAGAGTGAGGCAATTACACAGGGCAGGAGGGAAAGTCCCAGAGAGATGGAGGGGCAGAGAGAAAGATAGAGAAGAATGAGAAAGAAATGGAGAGAGGGAATGAGACAACGAGGCAGATGGACGAAGAAAGAGAGATAGAAGAAGCTAAATGTCCCCATTGGCCTGCCTGCAGTATAACTCTGTTCTGTCTCATCCTATCCGAAAGCTGAATGTGATCAGGGTGTGGCACTCGGGGTAAGGGCTGCTCCACTGATCAGTGGGGGCTTTAGGGGGGTTTAGGGGGGGGGTCACTATCACTCGAGTGATCAGTGGGGGTCTGGGTCTGGGGGGGTTTCAGTGGGGGTTTCGGGGGGTTTAGGGGGGGTTTAGGGGGGTTTAGGGGGGTTTGGGGGGGTTTAGGGGGGTTTGGGGGGGTTTAGGGGGGTTTGGGGGGGGTTTAGGGGGGGGTCACTATCACTCGAGTGATCAGTGGGGGTCTGGGTCAGTGGGGGTTTAGGGGGTTTAGGGGGGTTTAGGGGGGTTTGGGGGGGTTTAGGGGGGTTTGGGGGGGTTGGGGGGGTTTAGGGGGGTTTAGGGGGGGTTTAGGGGGGTTTAGGGGGGGTTTAGGGGGGTTAGGGGGGGTTTTGGGGGGGGTTAGGGGGGGGTTTAGGGGGGTTGGGGGGGTTTAGGGGGGTTTAGGGGGTCTGGGGGGGTTTAGGGGGGGTCTGGGGGGTTTAGGGGGGTTAGGGGGGGTTTAGGGGGGTTAGGGGGGTTAGGGGGGTTAGGGGGGGTTTAGGGGGGTGTCACTCTGTTCCTGGGTTGGGGACTGTGAGGAGTGAATTCTGTCACAGAGACTGTGAGTTTGAGACAAGGCCACAAGGCTTCAGCTGTGAATCGATTCAGCCAGAAATAACTGAGCCTCATTTGACTGAGTTCATTATCCCCAGCTCCAAAATATCTCATGGAGTTTCTCTTGAATTCGGCCTCGCAGGTCGTAGTTCAATCACAATTCTCAAAATCGAATAAATGATAATGACCCAGATCACCTGTTTTTAGTGATGTTGGGTGAGGGATAAATATCGGCCCCAGGACACCGGGGAGAACTCCCCCCTGCTCTTCTCCCAATAGTGGCCGTGGGATCTTTTACCCCCACCCGAGTGGGCAGACGGGGCCTCGGTTTAATGTCTCATCCTGAAAGACAGCACCTCCGACAGTGCGGCACTCCCTCAGCACTGACTCTCCAACAGTGCGGCACTCCCTCAGCACTGACCCTCCGACAGTGCGGCACTCCCTCAGTACTGACCCTCCGACAGTGCAGCACTCTCTCAGCACTGACCCTCCGACAGTGCGGCGCTCCCTCAGCACTGACCCTCCGACAGTGCGGCGCTCCCTCAGCACTGACCCTCCGACAGTGCGGCGCTCCCTCAGCACTGACCCTCCGACAGTGCGGCACTCCCTCAGTACTGACCCTCCAACAGTGCGGCACTCCCTCAGTACTGACCCTCCGACAGTGCGGCGCTCCCTCAGTACTGACCCTCCGACAGTGCGGCGCTCCCTCAGCACTGACCCTCCGACAGTGCGGCGCTCCCTCAGCACTGACCCTCCGACAGTGCGGCTCTCCTTCAGCACTGACCCTCCAACAGTGCGGCTCTCCCTCAGCACTGACCCTCCTACAGTGCGGCGCTCCCTCAGCACTGACCCTCCGACAGTGCGGCGCTTCCTCAGCACTGACCCTCCGACAGTGCGGCTCTCCCTCAGCACTGACCCTCCTACAGTGCGGCGCTCCCTCAGCACTGACCCTCCTACAGTGCGGCGCTCCCTCAGTACTGACCCTCCAACAGTGCGGCTCTCTCTCAGCACTGACCCTCCAACAGTGCGGCGCTCCCTCAGTCGTGGGACTGGGAGTGCCGGCCTGGATATTGGAGTGAAATCTCTGGAGTGGGGGTGGGTCAAACCCAGGACTCTGACCCCGGCGTGAGAGAGGTACCCCACTGAGCCAGGACCTCAAGCGGATCAAGACCACCCTGAATGCCTCAGTGAGATACACCAGGCGTGATGTGCAGTAATCCTGACCAAATAGCTGTGTGCTTCAGCTCAGTGAACACTCAGGCTGTTGGTATTTCCCCAGCTTAATCCAATGACTGCCTGTATCCAGAGCTCTGGAATCTCGGCTATGTTTGAGAGCAGCTGAGTAATGTACCATTCCCTGATAAAGGGCCTATATTTGACCAGAGGGTCACATACCATTTCTGGAGTAGGTTCCTGCACTTTATTATACAGCCAGCATTCATCACTCCAATTTCAAACGGTCACCCTGGACACCTGTTAACTCTGGATACACTACCACGTGCATAGGAACCTACACACTGAACGTTATAGTACAGGAAGAGGCCATTCAGCCCATCTCTATGGCCCACTCTTTCTACCCCTGTTCGTCCCACCCAATCAGTATCTCCTTCTATTCCTCATGTATCAGTCCAAAGAAGCTGTTTTCAAGCATGCTGCCTGTTGTAATGTAGGAAACGCAGCAGCCAATTTACGCACAGCAAGATCCCACAAACAGCAAAGTGCTAATGACCCAGGTCATCTGCTTTTTTTTAGTGATGTTGGTTGAGGGATAAACATTGGCCCCAGAATAGTGCGGCGCTCCCTCAGCACTGACCCTCCGACAGTGCGGCGCTCCCTCAGCACTGACCCTCCGACAGTGCGGCACTCCCTCAGCACTGAACCTCCGACAGTGAGGCGCTCCCTCAGCACTGACCCTCCAACAGTGCGGCGCTCCCTCAGCACTGACCCTCCGACAGTGCGGCACTCCCTCAGCACTGACCCTCCGACAGTGAGGCGCTCCCTCAGCACTGACCCTCCAACAGTTTGGCACTCCCTCAGTGCTGACCCTCCGACAGTGCGGTGCTCCCTCAGCACTGACCCTCCGACAGTGCGGCGCTCCCTCAGCACTGACCCTCCAACAGTGCGGCACTCCCTCAGCACTGACCCTCCGATAGTGCGGTGCTCCCTCAGCACTGACCCTCTGACAGCGCAGTGCTCCCTCAGTACTGACCCTCCGATAGTGCGGCACTCCCTCAGCACTGACCCTCCGACAGTCTGGCACTCCCTCAGCACTGACTCTCTGATAATGCGTTGCTCCCTCAGAGAGGGAGAGACGGAGAGAGAGTGACAAGGAGTCTGAGAGAGACAAATTGGGCCACAGGAAACATTTGGAATTAGCAGCTTTCAGAGCTCTGCACACGTGAACTGCACCGGAAGAGATATTGTGGACACATCAACAGTTCTCACTACTGTTGCTGGGAATTATGTTAAAGAGGAACTTCGAGTTCGAGAGATCAGTATAGCAAAGTGATCAAAGATCACTGCAGCCTGCTGGACGTGTCCTGGACCAATGGGTCAAAGCCTTGGTGGTCAGTGTGGAACCACATCCTGTGTAACATTCGGGTATGAAACTCATTCCTTCAATGGTTAAGCGTTGCAAGAGATTTCGCTCGAATTTTTTCTTGTACTAATTGCCATAGACAAACAGCAACATGAGGAGGCCATTCTGCCCCTCGAGATCATGGATTCGCTGTATCCTAACTCCATCTACACGCCATGGTGATAGATCTCTTAATACCCATGTCTAGCAAGAAATGTGCACAGTAACTCCGAGTGTGAGATAGAGAGACCGGGACTGTGCACGGTAACTCCGAGTGTGGGATACGGAGACCGGGACTGTGCACAGTAACTCCGAGTGTGGGATACGGAGACTGGGACTGTACACGGTAACTCCGAGTGTGGGATACGGAGACCGGGACTGTGCACGGTAACTCCGAGTGTGGGATAGAGAGACCGGGACTGTGCACGGTAACTCCGAGTGTGGGATACGGAGACCGGGACTGTGCACGGTAACTCCGAGTGTGGGATAGAGAGACCGGGACTGTGCACGGTAACTCCGAGTGTGGGATAGAGAGACTGGGACTGTGCACGGTAACTCCGAGTGTGGGATAGAGAGAACGGGACTGTGCACGGTAACTCCGAGTGTGGGATACGGAGACCGGGACTGTGCACGGTAACTCCGAGTGTGGGATAGAGAGACCGGGACTGTGCACGGTAACTCCGAGTGTGGGATAGAGAGACCGGGACTGTGCACGGTAACTCCGAGTGTGGGATAGAGAGACCGGGACTGTGCACGGTAACTCCGAGTGTGGGATAGAGAGAACGGGACTGTGCACGGTAACTCCGAGTGTGAGATAGAGATACCGGGACTGTGCACGGTAACTCCGAGTGTGGGATAGAGAGACCGGTACTGTGCGCGGTAACTCCGAGTGTGGGATACGGAGACCGGGACTGTGCACGGTAACTCCGAGTGTGGGATATGGAGACCGGGACTGTGCACGGTAACTCCGAGTGTGGGATATAGAGACCGGGACTGTGCACGGTAACTCCGAGTGTGGGATAGAGAGACCGGGACTGTGCACGGTAACTCCGAGTGTGGGATAGAGAGACCGGGACCGAGCACGGTAACTCCGAGTGTGGGATAGAGAGACCGGGACTGTGCACGGTAACTCCGAGTGTGGGATAGAGAGACCGGGACTGTGCACGGTAACTCCGAGTGTGGGATAGAGAGACCGGGACTGTGCACGGTAACTCCGAGTGTGGGATAGAGAGACCGGGACTGTGCACGGTAACTCCGAGTGTGGGATACGGAGACCGGGACTGTGCACGGTAACTCCGAGTGTGGGATAGAGAGACCGGGACTGTGCACGGTAACTCCGAGTGTGGGATCGAGAGACCAGGACTGTGCACGGTAACTCCGAGTGTGGGATAGAGAGACCGGGACTGTGCACGGTAACTCCGAGTGTGGGATACGGAGACCGGGACTGTGCACGGTAACTCCGAGTGTGGGATAGAGAGACCGGGACTGTGCACGGTAACTCCGAGTGTGGGATATGGAGACCGGGACTGTGCGCGGTTACTCCGAGTGTGGGATACGGAGACCGGGACTGTGCACGGTAACTCCGAGTGTGGGATACGGAGACCGGGACTGTGCATGGTAACTCCGAGTGTGGGATAGAGAGACCGTGACTGTGCACGGTAACTCCGAGTGTGGGATACGGAGACCGGGACTGTGCATGGTAACTCCGAGTGTGGGATAGAGAGACCAGGACTGTGCGCGGTAACTCCGAGTGTGGGATAGAGAGACCGGGACTGTGCATGGTAACTCCGAGTGTGGGATAGAGAGACCGGGACTGTGCACGGTAACTCCAAGTGTGGGATACGGAGACCGGGACTGTGCACGGTAACTCCGAGTGTGGGATATAGAGACCGGGACTGTGCACGGTAACTCCGAGTGTGGGATAGAGAGACCGGGACTGTGCACGGTAACTCCGAGTGTGGGATAGAGAGACCGGGACTGTGCACGGTAACTCCGAGTGTGGGATAGAGAGACCGGGACTGTGCACGGTAACTCCGAGTGTGGGATAGAGAGACCGGGACTGTGCACGGTAACTCCGAGTGTGGGATAGAGAGACCGGGACTGTGCACGGTAACTCCGAGTGTGGGATAGAGAGACCGGGACTGTGCACGGTAACTCCGAGTGTGGGATAGAGAGACCGGGACTGCGCACGGTAACTCCGAGTGTGGGATACGGAGACCGGGACTGTGCACGGTAACTCCGAGTGTGGGATAGAGAGACCGGGACTGTGCACGGTAACTCCGAGTGTGGGATAGAGAGACCAGGACTGTGCACGGTAACTCCGAGTGTGGGATAGAGAGACCGGGACTGTGCACGGTAACTCCGAGTGTGGGATACGGAGACCGGGACTGTGCACGGTAACTCCGAGTGTGGGATAGAGAGACCGGGACTGTGCACGGTAACTCCGAGTGTGGGATACGGAGACCGGGACTGTGCGCGGTTACTCCGAGTGTGGGATACGGAGACCGGGACTGTGCACGGTAACTCCGAGTGTGGGATACGGAGACCGGGACTGTGCATGGTAACTCCGAGCGTGGGATAGAGAGACCAGGACTGTGCGCGGTAACTCCGAGTGTGGGATAGAGAGACCGGGACTGTGCACGGTAACTCCGAGTGTGGGATAGAGAGACCGGGACTGTGCATGGTAACTCCGAGTGTGGGATAGAGAGACCGGTACTGTGCACGGTAACTCCGAGTGTGGGATAGAGAGACCGGGACTGTGCACGGTAACTCCCAGTGTGGGATAGATAGACCGGGACTGTGCACGGTAACTCCGAGTGTGGGATAGATAGACCGGGACTGTGCGCGGTAACTCCGAGTGTGGGATAGAGACACCGGGACTGTGCACGGTAACTCCGAGTGTGGGATAGAGAGACCGGGACTGTGCACGGTTACTCCGAGTGTGGGATAGAGAGACCGGGACTGTGCGCGGTAACTCCGAGTGTGGGATAGAGAGACCGGGACTGTGCGCGGTAACTCCGAGTGTGGGATAGAGAGACCGGGACTGTGCTCGGTAACTCCGAGTGTGGGATAGAGAGACCGGGACTGTGCGCGGTAACTCCGAGTGTGGGATAGAGAGACCGGGACTGTGCACGGTAACTCCGAGTGTGGGATAGAGAGACCGGGACTGTGCTCGGTAACTCCGAGTGTGGGATAGAGAGACCGGGACTGTGCACGGTTACTCCGAGTGTGGGATAGAGAGACCGGGACTGTGCACGGTAACTCCGAGTGTGGGATAGAGAGACCGGGACTGTGCGCGGTAACTCCGAGTGTGGGATAGAGAGACCGGGACTGTGCTCGGTAACTCCGAGTGTGGGATAGAGAGACCGGGACTGTGCGCGGTAACTCCGAGTGTGGGATAGAGAGACCGGGACTGTGCACGGTAACTCCGAGTGTGGGATAGAGAGACCGGGACTGTGCGCGGTAACTCCGAGTGTGGGATAGAGAGACCGGGACTGTGCACGGTAACTCCGAGTGTGGGATAGAGAGACCGGGACTGTGCACGGTAACTCCGAGCGTGGGATACGGAGACCGGGACTGTGCACGGTAACTCTGAGTGTGGGATCTTACAACTGGGTGGTAGAGAGGTCTTTAAACTAAATAGTGGGTGTGGGATCAAGTTTGGGAAGATGTTATAAATGAAATAGAGGAGACAAGGCAAGAGAGCAGGATAGGGATAAGGGAAATGACGAACAGAGTGTGGCAGGAAGGGACAGAGTGTACAAATCTAAGGGTGCACCAGTAGGTAAGGTGAGATGTTATAAAGATAATAAGAGACAGAACTAAAGGCTCTGTATCTGAATGCATGGAGAATTCGAAACAAAACAGAAGAATTGACAGCACAAATAGAAATAAGTACGTATGATGTGACAGCCATTACCCTGTCATGGCTGGAGGATGATAAAGACTGGGACCTGAACGTTCAAGGGTACGTGACATTTAGGAAGGACATGAAGCTCAGAAAAGGTGGAGGGGTAGCTCTGTTAACTAAGGATGACATTGGTACAGTCAAGAGAGATGACCTTAGTTCTGGAGATCAAGATGTAGAATCAGTTTGGGTAGAGATGAGAAATAGTGAAGGTAAGAAGTCACTTGTGGCAGTGGTTTATCGGTCCAATAACAGTAACCACACTGTAAGGTGAGGTATACAGGAGGTAATAATGGGTGCTTGTGAGAAAGGTACGGGGATAATCATGGGTGATTTTAATCTACTTATAGATTGGACAACTCAGATTGGCAAAGGTAGCCTGCGTGATGAGTTCATAGAGTGTTCTTGGGACAGTTTCTTAGCCCAGCACATTTTAGAACCAGCCAGAGAGCAGGCTATATTTGATCTGGTAATGTGCAATGAGACAGGGTTAATTAATGACCTCATAGTGAAGGCGCTCCCTAGGTAGCAGTGATCATAATATGAGTGAATTTCACATTCAGTTTGAGGGAGAGAGGAGTGGACCTGAGACTGGTGTTTTAAATTTAAATAAGGGCAATTATGGGGGCATGAAGACAGAGCTGGCTCAGGTGAACCGGGAAATTAGGTTAAGGGTTTGGTCAGTAGCGAGGCAGTGACAGATATTTAAAGAGATATTTCAGAATACTCAGGAACGATGCATTCCGGTGAGAAAGACAGACTCTACAGGAAGGACCCACCATCTGTGGCTAACTAAAGAATTTAAAGATAGTATCAAATTGAAAGAAAAAGTGTAAAATTCTACAAAGATGAGCGGCAGGTCAGAAGATTGGAGAGAATATAAAGAACAGCAAAGAAAGACTAAAAGATTAATAAGGAGGGAAAAATTTGTGAACGAGAGAAAGCGAGGTAGAGACACAAAAACAGGTAGGAAGAGTTTCTACAGGTACTTAAAAAGGAAAAGAATAAGGAGAGTGAGCATTGGTCCCCTGGAGAGTGAGAATGGGGAATTAATAATGGAAAATAAGGAAATGGCGGATGAATTGGAAGATATTTTGCATCTGTCTTCACTATACAGGATACATATAGGATCCCAGAAATAATGATGAATTGGGAGGTGAAAGGTTGGGGGGAGGAATTTAAAACAATGAGAATCCCCAGGGAAAGGGCACTGAGAAAATTATGAGAACTGAAAGCTGACAAGTCCCCAGGTCCTGATGGACTTCATCCAAGAGTCTTAAAAGAAGCGGCTGCTGAGAGAGTAGATGCATTGGTTTTAATTTTCCAAAACTCCCTCGATTCTGGAAAGATCCCATCAGATTGGAAAATACCAATAATTCCACTAGCAATAATTCCAATAGCAATAAAATTCCAATCCCTAGATTCTGGAAAGGTTCCATCAGATTGGAAAATAGCAATAATGACTCCTCCATTCGAGAAAGGAGGGAGGCAGAAAGCAGGAAGATACAGGCCAGTTAGTTTAACATCTGTCATAGGGAAACTGGTGGAATATATTATTAAGAGGGTCATAGCAGGGCACTTAGAACATCTCAATGCAGTCAGGCTGAGTCAACATGGGTTTGTGAAAGGGGATTTGTGTTTGACTAATTTATTGAAGCTCTTTGAGGAAGTAACAAGCAATGTGGATAAAGGGGGACCTGAGGGTGTGCTGTACTTAGATCTCCAGAAGATATTTGACAAGGTGCCACATCAAAGATTATGACACAAAATAAGAGCTCATGGTGTAGGGTGGGGTGGGGGGTAACATATTAGCATGGACAGAAGATTGGTTAGCCAACAGGAAACAGAGAGTAGGTATAAATGGGTCATTTTTGGGTTGGTGAGATGTGGCGAATGGAGAATCACAGGGATCAGGGCTGGGACCTCAGCTGTTTCCAATTGATATCAATGACTCGGATGAAGGGACTGAATGTATGGTTGTTAAATTTGCTGATGACACTAAGACAGGTGTGAAAGTAAGATGTGAAGAGGACATCAGGAGTCTGCAAAGAGACATCGATGGGTTAAGTGAGTGTGAAAAAATTTGGCAGGTGGAGTATAATGTGGGAAATTGTGAACTTTTCCACTTTGACAGGAAGAATAGAAAAGCAGTAATTATTTAAATGGAGAGAGGGATTGCAGAGCTCTGAGGTACAGAGGGATCTGGGTGTCCTGGTACATGAATCAGGAAAAGTTAGTACACAGGTACAGCAAGTGAACAGGAAGGAAAATGGGATGTTGCTGTTTATTGCAAGGGGAATGGGATATAAAAATAGGGGTGTTTTACTGCAGCTGTGCAGGGCGTTGGTGAGACCACAACTGGAGCACTGTGTACAGTTTTGGTCTCCTTATTTAAGAAAGGATATAAATGCGTTAGAAACAGTTCAGAAAAGGTTCACTCGGCTGATTCCCGGGATGAAGGAGGTTTGTCTCATGAGGAAAGGTTGAGCAGGTTGGGCCCTGTACCCATTGGGGTTTAGAAGAATGAGGGGTGATCTTATTGAAACATATCAGATCCTGAGGGGGGTGGGGGTGGGGGGGGGGGTTATGACAGGGTGGGGGCTGAGAGGATGTTTCCCCTTGTGGGAGAGGCTAGAACCAGGGGGCACAGTTTAAAAATAAGGGGTCTCCTATTGAAGACGGAGATGAGAAGAGAATTTTGTTTCTTTCAGAGGGGTGTGAATCCATGGAGCTCTCTTCCCCGGAGAGCAGTGGAGGCAGGGTCAGTGAATATTTTTAAGGCAGAGGTAGATAGATTCCTGACTAACAAGGGAGTCGAAGGTTATTGAGGGGTTTGGTGGAAAGTGGAATTGAGGCCAGATCCAGATCAGGTATGATTGTATTGAATGGTGGAGCAGGCTTGAGGGGCCGAATGGCCCACTGCTCCTAATTCATATGTTCATATGGGATACGGAGACCGGGACTGTGCGCGGTAACTCAGAGTGTGGGATAGAGAGACCGGGACTGTGCACAGTAACTCCGAGTGTGGGATAGAGAGACCGGGACTGTGCACGGTAACTCCGAGTGTGGGATAGAGAGACCGGGACTGTGCACGGTAACTCCGAGTGTGGGATACGGAGACCGGGACTGTGCGCGGTAACTCCGAGTGTCGGAAAGAGAGATCGGGACTGTGCACGGTAACTCCGAGTGTGGGATAGAGAGACCAGGACTGTGCACGGTAACTCCGAGTGTGGGATACGGAGACCGGGACTGTGCACGGTAACTCCGAGTGTGGGATAGAGAGACCGGGACTGTGCACGGTAACTCCGAGTGTGGGATACGGAGACCGGGACTGTGCGCGGTAACTCCGAGTGTCGGATAGAGAGATCGGGACTGTGCACGGTAACTCCGAGTGTGGGATTTAATGAGCATCTTAAAGACGGAGAGAGAGAACAAGCAAGAGAGGGACGAAGACTTTTAGGGAGGGAAGTCCAGAGCTTAGGGTCCAGGCAGCTGGAAACTGCGGCCTGACACACAGGACTTGGGCTGAATGATAACACTGATGTTGGAATAATGTGCCAAGGTTTAAGATTAAACTTGTCCAGTTTGGACAGTGATACAGGACCCATAGATGTCTGGTCATTTAAGCTGCTTGAGTTGGTGAGCGGCTGCGTAATCTGTAAAGTGAGCATGAGATGTTTAAAATTTTAATCCTGTCAGCATTTAATGATCTGACTCACCTCTCTCTCATCTTGTCAACTATGTCTGCCCCACCCCTATCGCCCCCTCCAATCCCACTCCGATTGCAGACACACAGCTTACCCACTTCACCCGTTCCACCAGAGCCACACACTCCGCCCCGGCTTGCCGGAGCGCGGCAGCCAAGGGTCGCGAATGGACGTCGGCCTCCCTGGCGGAGCTATTCGACCCGGGGCAGCATCGCACGAGGAGTCGATCAGGAGCTGGGTCTGACTTGTTAACCAACGCCATTACCCCCCCACCCCCACCCCACCACCACCCCAACCCCAACCCCAACCCCCATCAGCGGAGGAAAGCTGGGGTTGTACGGTGGTGGGAGTGGGAGGGAGGAAGGGTGGTTCTGTACCACATTCCAACGATGCCCACCCTGCCTGAGTCGGCTCTTTCAGGACACCCTGGCTTTGCTGGAGAGAGAGAGAGAGAGAGAGAGAGGTGGGGGGAGTCGGGTGGGAGGCAGGGCTGGACAGGGTTTGGGGGGAGATGAGCCCCCATGGCCGGAAGCGCTAAATCTCACCCCAGCCCACCATAGCCCCCCTCTGGGGACGGGGGCTGGAGCAGGGAGAGGGCGGGAGGGGGTAGGGTTGGGGATGGATTGATGAGGAGGGTGCATGGGTGGGCGCTTTTAACCCTGAATGCAAAGCGATGCCGTAACCAGAGCGATCGGTGCACCCGCAGTCCCAATCGGAAAGGGTCCACCTTTCAACCCAGGGGCAAATGGGGCAAAGCTGATTTCACTGGGTCCAGTTCGTGGATCTATCTGCGGGTTTGCCATGAGGACGAAGGTGGCCGATATGTAAAGGCAGGAGTTTGAGGCCCCCCCTCCCTTGAGATTAGATGTGGCAATGCACAAAATGGTGCTGAGATTGAGAATGATCAAATCCTCCAGAACAGGAGGAGGCCATTCAGCCCTTCGTTCCTGTGCTGGCCCTTTGAAAGATCTATCCAATTAGTCCCACTCCCCCTCCCCCCTCTTTCTCCCTCACAGTCCTGCAAATTTCTCCTTTTCGAGTATTTATCCAATTCCCCCTTTTGAAAGTTCCTATTGAATCTGCTTCCACCGCCCTTTCAGGCAGCGCCTTCCAGATCACAGCAACTCGCTGTGTCAAAAAAAACATTCTCCTCATCTCCCCCTCTGGCTCTATTACCGATTCTCTTCAGTCTGTGTCCCTCTGGTTACCGACCTTCCTGACACTGGGAACAGTCTCTCCTCATTCTCTCTATCCAAACCCTTCCTGATTTTGAACGCCTCGATTCAATCTCCCCCTTAACCTTCTCTGCTCTAAGGAGAACAATCCCAGCTTCTCCCAGTCTCTCCACATGAACTGAGGTCCCCTCATCCCTGGGAACGTTCTAGAAAATCTCCCCCCGCACCCTCTCCGAGACCTTGACATCCTTCCTAAAGTGTGAGGCCCAGAATTGGACAGGATCCTCCTGCTGGGGTCTAACCCGTGTTTGGAAAGGGTTTCACATCACAGCCTTGTTTCTGTATCTGTGTCTCTATTTGTAAAGCCCAGGATTCTGTCTTCCTGTTTAACAGCCGCTCTCTACTTGTCCCACCACCTTCAATGATTTGGACATGTAAAACCCCTCAGACTTTCTGCCCTTATCATACTCCCTACCTCTCTCCTCTAGGCCTACACAACATTCCTCCTGTCCCCATCCTTATGGCAATCCAGATACATTGGCCTGTCTCCTTCTCCAACTCAACTGTTCCCAGGATTTCCGAACCTGTGTTTGCCGGCCCTCATCCACCGTCTGCTCTGAGCTACCCTCCCCACTACAATCTCTCAAAACCAAAACCAGCTGTCAATTAACTCCCAATTTCTCCATTGACCTTCATCCGCTCTCTGACCTTTTTTTATCTTGGTGATGTCAGTACTGAGGGAGCGCCGCACTGTCGGAGGGTCAGTACTAAGGGAGAGCCACACTGTCGGAGGGTCAGTACTGAGGGAGCGCCGCATTGTCAGAGGGTCAGTGCTGAGGGAGCGCCGCATTGTTGGAGGGTCAGCGCTGAGGGAGCACCGCACTGTTGGAGGGTCAGTACTGAGGGAGCACCGCACTGTTGGAGGGTCAGTACTGAGGGAGTGCCGCACTGTCGGAGGGTCAGTACTGAGGGAGTGCCGCATTGTCGAAGGGTCAGTGCTGAGAGAGCGCTGCACTGTCGGAGGGTCTGTACTGAGGGAGCGCAGGACTGTCGGAGGGTCAGTACTGAGGGAGCGCCGCACAGTCGGAGGGTCAGTACTGAGGGAGAGCCGCACTGTCGGAGGGTCAGTACTGAGGGAGCGCCGCACAGTCGGAGGGTCAGTACTGAGGGAGAGCCGCACTGTCAGAGGGTCAGTGCTGAGAGAGCGCCGCACTGTCGGAGGGTCAGTGCTGAGGGAGCGCCGCATTGTCGGAGGGTCAGTGCTGAGGGAGCGCCACACTGTCGGAGGGTCAGTGCTGAGGGAGCGCCGCGCTGTCGGAGGGTGAGTACTGAGGGAACGCCGCTCTGTTGGAGGGTCAGTACTGAGGGAGTGCCGCACTGTCAGAGGGTCAGTACTGAGGGAGCGCCGCAGTGTCAGAGGGTCAGTGCTGAGGGAGCGCCGCATTGTCGGAGGGTCAGTGCTGAGGGAGCGCCGCGCTGTCGGTGGGTCAGTGCTGAGGGAGCGCCACACTGTCGGAGGGTCAGTGCTGAGGGAGCGCCGCATTGTCGGAGGGTCAGTGCTGAGGGAGCGCCACACTGTTGGAGGGTCAGTGCTGAGGGAGCGCCGCGCTGTCGGAGGGTCAGTACTGAGGGAACGCCACTCTGTCGGAGGGTCAGTACTGAGGGAGTGCCGCACTGTCAGAGGGTCAGTGCTGAGGGAGCGCCGCACTGTCAGAGGGTCAGTGCTGAGGGAGCGCTGCATTGTCGGAGGGTCAGTGCTGAGGGAGCGCCGCGCTGTCGGAGGGTCAGTGCTGAGGGAGCGCCGCATTGTTGGAGGGTCAGTACTGAGGGAGCGCCGCACTGTCGGAGGGTCAGTACTGAGGGAGCGCTGCACTGTCGGAGGCTCAGTACTGAGGGAGCGCCGCATTGTCGGAGGGTCAGTGCTGAGAGAGCGCCGCATTGTCGGAGGGTCAGTGCTGAGGGAGCGCCGCACTGTCGGAGGGTCGGTGCTGAGAGAGTGCTGCACTGTCAGAGGGTCAGTACTGAGGGAGCGCCGCACTGTCAGAGGGTCAGTACTGAGGGAGCGCCGCACTGTCGGAGGGTCGGTGCTGAGAGAGTGCTGCACTGTCAGAGGGTCAGTACTGAGGGAGCGCCGCACTGTCAGAGGGTCAGTACTGAGGGAGCGCCGCACTGTCGGAGGGTCAGTGCTGAGGGAGCGCCGCACTGTTGGATGTGCCGTCTTTTTGACAAAGAAATCGTGGGTATGGGGGAGGGGAAGTTCTCCCTGATGTCCTGGGGTCAATATTTATTCCTCAATGAGCATGCTGGGATATCGAGGAAATGTATCACATAATTTGTAGGTGACCCTTGCTCCTTGATTTGTGGTGATTGGTCAGTTGAATCTTAGCTGTCAGAATGGTTTCAAAAGAAGCGATCTTTAGTATGAGGGGAGTTACAGTGGAGTTAGGTGGGAGTCCTCAGTTTGGTATTGCTTTGATCTGGTTATAGACCATTAACATTTAAAAAGAAATCCGAATATCTCCTTTTAACCAGTAGAACTACACCACAAAAGGCAGTTTAAAAACAGACACAAACATTATTATATGTGAAAGAATTAAATAAAAGCAGTGCTATTAACTTCACACTAAGCTGTCTAACAACGGATGTTATGCACTCAGGTTTTCTTCCCCCATGAATTCTCTTTTAAAACACATCAATTGTAAACTTATTTAAGTAGGCTACAGTCCTTTGGAGAATTCTCTTCCGCTCCAGCTATTCTCAGAGTTAAAACTTTCACTTACCCTCTCTTGACTGTGTATGCCTTAGCCTCTTGCACTGGTTACTTCTTCAATACGTCCAAGCTAATTAAGCTGGCTACATTCTTTTGCAAAAAGACACTGTGAGGACCACTGTAGAGTCTTCCACTAGCTTCAAACTGGGCAATCTTCCAGCTTCTGTTCCCTCAGAAAATTCAAACCCAGATTAAGCCTCACCCCACCCCCCTTATACATGATCAATGATGAAGTTAGTGTTTTACTCTGCTTACAGTACAGGTCTACCTAACTGTCATTTGGCTAATTTCTCTCGGTGAG
Source organism: Isurus oxyrinchus (assembly GCA_026770705.1). NCBI lineage: Eukaryota > Metazoa > Chordata > Chondrichthyes > Lamniformes > Lamnidae > Isurus > Isurus oxyrinchus. The sequence continues at coordinate 12,648,500 of JANJGN010000037.1, read as the reverse complement.
CTGCAAATCACACGGGGTCCAAACTGCAACTAACTTTTCCAGCAAACACTCAGATAAAAACCAGAGAGCCTTACTGAGCTCCACCCATCCCCGTGACAACATAGCCTGCTCTGGGCTGACCTCAAACTGACCTTGGAAGTTAATTATGCCTCATTTATCATTTCAGTTTTGATCTGATGAAGTGACTTTTGCAACATTTCAAGGCTCATTGAATGCTTTTGAACTAACTTAGCTTGAAGTCCCAAAACAAAACCATCTGTCAGGATGGCCATTACTGTAAGGATGCAGACATCGTGTCTCCAGTTCTTTAGCAGAGTAAGCCCACCTACTGTTTCATGGGTCTAGCTCTTCTACCCTGACTGTAATAAACAAACATGGGGCAGTTTCTGATCTGCCATTTCCTTAGGTGTTCTGGCAACATCTAAAGCCCAGCGTTTTAATTAACCTCACCCTGAGTATTGTTGAAAAAAGACATTTTGTTGAAGCTTTTTGTCTTGCACACACCAGGACAATCACAGGAAAACCAATACCTTACATCTCTCGCTATTAATCTCTAAAAACAACATGGCCACACACTTTTAAGTGTAATTAACTCCAAGCTTGCTTTAATTGCATTCATCCCATTTTTTATAATTAAACTTTAATTCCTAAACCTAAAAATTATTTACTGAAACACAGGAACCATGATTTAAATATTCGCAAGAGTATATTAGGCAGAGGCAGACACAAGAGAAGGCGTCCCAACCTAGCAGTCCTGATCCCAGCACTTTGGACAAGAAAACCAGATGATTTTAGTCGAAATTCTCAACACCTCCTGATAAACCCACAAAGAAATGATACTAACACCCAGGACAGTTGGTCAGAGTGGTTGCGACATCGCAGCTATAACACAGAGATGGTGCAGAGTGCGGAATGGGAGAGGGGGGATTTGTGGAGATCAAGGGTTGGATATCAGGAATCAGGAATCTCAAGGTGAACATCAGGAGGTACTTACACGGAACATTATCCTGGAGATTAAATTGGAGGGGAGAGCTTACATGGGAGTGTTTGATGGGGACGGTGTAGAGGGAGCTTTACTCTGTATCTAACCCCGTGCTGTACCTGTCCTGGGAGTGTTTGATGGGGACAGTGTAGAGGGAGCTTTACTCTGTATCTAACCCCATGCTGTACCTGTCCTGGGAATGTTTGATGGGGACAGTGTAGAGGGAGCTTTACTCTGTATCTAACCCCGTGCTGTACCTGTCCTGAGAGTGTTTGATGGGGACAGTGTAGAGGGAGCTTTACTCTGTATCTAACCCCGTGCTGTACCTGTCCTGGGAGTGTTTGATGGGGACAGTGTAGAGGGAGCTTTACTCTGTATCTAACCCCGTGCTGTACCTGTCCTGGGAGTGTTTGATGGGGACAGTGTAGAGGGAGCTTTACTCTGTATCTAACCCCGTGCTGTACCTGTCCTGGGAGTGTTTGATGGCCAGTTTTCCCTCTGAAGGAACACTGTGTACTTTCCACTCTGAGATCACCTCAGTAATTAGGGGACAGGAATGAAATGTACGAGTCATGAAGCAAATATTTGGCCAAACGCTGGGAGGTCCCAGGTGGTGCATGTCCGTCAAAGAGCCATGAGTGGTAGCTGGGGAAACAGGTTGAACTATCCCTGTGGTTCTGTTTCTCCTGCAGCAACTAATGAGGTCAAATCCATTTGGCTGTGACTATTGCAGCTTCCTGGGACTGGTCAGACCCTATGTGAAGCAAAATCTGATCACATAGGGATCTTTAGGGTTTGGACAGGCTCAAGATCCTGAACCCAGGCAGAGATGCAATGCTTACTTTTGAGTAGACAATCCTTTCTCTCTGCCTCTGTCTCTCTCTCTCTCTCTTTGTCTGTCTCTCTCTCTCTGTGTGTGTCTCTCTCTCTCTCTTTGTCTGTCTCTCTCTCTCTGTGTGTGTCTCTCTCTCTCTCTTTGTCTCTCACATGGGGTAGGGGTGCAAAAAGAGCATCATTTTCAATCCTCACCTGGCATCTGCCCACTTTATTACGCCGACCACCATAATTACATTCACGGGATGTGGGCGTTGCTGGCCGGGCCCAGCATTTATTGCCCATCCCTAATTGCCCCTTGAGAAGGTGGGGGTGAGCTGCCTTCTTGAGCCGCTGCAGTCCATGTGGTGTAGGTACACCCACCGTGCTGTTAGGGAGGGAGTTCCAGGATTTTGACCCAGCGACAGTGAAGGAACGGCCGATATGTTTCCAAGTCAGGATGGTGAGTGACTTGGAGGGGAACTTCCAGGTGGTGGTGTTCCCCATGTGTCTGCTGCCCTTGTCCTTCTAGATGGTAGTGGTCGTGGGTTTGGAAGGTGCTCTTAAAGGAGCCTTGGTGAATTCCTGCAGTGCATCTTGTAGATAGTACACACACTGCTGCTACTGTGCGTCGGTGTTGGAGGGAGTGAATGTTGAAGGTGGTGGATGAGGTGCTGATTAAGTGGGCTGCGTTATCTGATCTATATGACTGAGTATTAACATTATATCATTACCACAGAAAACACCAGGCATCTTAAACTAGAACAATCCATCTTATCTCCATCTCTGAGAGTGAAGGGGTTTGGGTCCATTGGGATTGTGGACAGTGGGAGTGAACGGGAAGGGGTTTGGGTCCATTGGGATTGTGGACAGTGGGAGTGAACGGGAAGGGGTTTGGGTCCATTGGGATTGTGGACAGTGGGAGTGAACGGGAAGGGGTTTGGGTCCATTGGGATTGTGGACAGTGGGAGTGAACGGGAAGGGGTTTGGGTCCATTGGGATTGTGTACAGTGGGAGTGAACGGGAAGGGGTTTGGGTCCATTGGGATTGTGGACAGTGGGAGTGAACGGGAAGGGGTTTGGGTCCATTGGGATTGTGGACAGTGGGAGTGAACGGGAAGTGGTTTGGGTCCATTGGGATTGTGGACAGTGGGAGTGAACGGGAAGGGGTTTGGGTCCATTGGGATTGTGGACAGTGGGAGTGAACGGGAAGGGGTTTGGGTCCATTGGGATTGTTTTTCTGCCATTCGGTGTTTGTTAATCTACTAATCCTGAAAATCAGGCCATTCAGCCCATCTGCTGGTGTTTCTATTCCACATAAGACTCCTCCCACCCCCCTCTCCATCTACCCGCCACCCCCCTCCACCTCCCCCCATCCCCATATCCTTCTACCCCTTTCTCCCTCATGTGTTTACCCAGCTTCCCCCTTAAATGTATCGATACTATTCCCCTCGACCACTCCCTGTGGGAGCGAGTCCCACATTCTCCCCACTCCCTGGGTGAAGGAGTTTCTCCTGAATTCCTGGTGGATAAGAGTTGGGTTTAAGCAGGCTGGTGCTGCAGGTGAGAGAGAGAGAGAGAGAGAGGGGGCGGGCGGTGGTCAGTACTGTCTGAATGACCTGGAGGTCCTCAGAGGTAGGGTGCGGCGGGGGGAAGGGTGGGTGCAGGAGTCACTTGGCACTGTGATGAAGAGCAAGAAGACCTGAGCCAAGACATTGGCAAGCTGCGGTTATATTTAAAGAACAGCAAATTCCTTCAGCCTTTCTGTGCGGTGAGCTAATCATCAAGCGAAGCTAAATAAAGGTTAGGAGTTTGAGAAGCCGCTGAGCTAGCGGTAACTCGAGACAGGAGGCAGGAGACTGTGAGGGAGCTGGGAGGGGGGGTGGTGAGGAGGGGGGTGGTGAGGAGGGGGTGGTGCGCTGACAGAGGAAGGGAATTTAATCAGTGTCAAGGCTCAAGTCCTTGATATCAGTCACTGCAAAGCGAAGAGATGAATTATTTCCGCTCACTGTCTCTGCCGTCACAGTACGGCGATCCCTAAGGTCTCTTTGTGAAGCGTAGGACCCTGCAGTGTTGTAGCAGGCCCTTCGGCCCCTTTGCCGGTGCTGGCTCTACCTGTGAGAGATGCCCAATTTAATCCCAGCAAACCCACTCTGCCCCCTGACTAACATGACGGGGCAATGGGACAAGATGGAATACACTTCAAAAGTGCTAGTCCATACTTGATGGGCTGAATAACCACTCCATCTGCCCACGACCCCTGCAAATTTCTCCTTTTCGAGTATTTATCCGATTCCCCCCTTTTGAAAGTTCCTATTGAATCTGCTTCCACCGCCCTTTCAGGCAGCGCCTTCCAGATCACAACAACTCGCTGTGTAAAAAAAACATTCTCCTCATCTCCCCCTCTGGCTCTATTACCGATTCTCTTCAATCTGTGTCCCTCTGGTTACCGACCCTCCTGACACTGGGAACAGTCTCTCCTCATTCACTCTATCCAAACCCTTCCTGATTTTGAACGCCTCGATTCAATCTCCCCCTTAACCTTCTCTGCTCTAAGGAGAACAATCCCAGCTTTTTGAGTGAGAGTGTTGGGGATAATTGGGAATGAATGGGTGCAGTGTTAGCAAATAACCTGCACCCGCGCCCCCCCCGTGCCAAGACTGGCTCATGTTTCTGGAAAGTGACTCGATTTAGCTATAGGACACCCTGATTTGCCATCTTGCAGCGCTCCAGACCTCCCACACGGAGCTGCCTAAATCTGGCCGCGTGTGAGAGACAGGAGACAGATATCAGCAGCTGTCAGCTGTGCACTATTCTCCGCTCACACTCACTGCCTTTCTACATCCTGTGTCCGCATGTGCAATTTAAAAGGAGAGGGCTGGGGGTGGGAGCAGGGTATCCAAGGACCCTGGCAGTGCGGCGTTCCCTCAGCACTGACCCTCCGACAGTGCAGCACTCCCTCGGCACTGACCCTCCGACAGTGCGGCGCTCCCTCAGCGCTGACCCTCCGACAGTGCGGCGCTCCCTCAGCACTGACCCTCCGACAGTGCGGCGCTCCCTCAGCGCTGACCCTCCGACAGTGCGGCGCTCCCTCAGCACTGACCCTCCGACAGTGCGGCACTCCCTCAGCACTGACCCTCCGACAGTGCGGCGCTCGCTCAGCACTGACCCTCCGACAGTGCGGCGCTCGCTCAGCACTGACCCTCCGACAGTGCGGCACTCCCTCAGCACTGACCCTCCGACCGTGCGGCGCTCCCTCAGCACTGACCCTCTGACCGTGCGGCGCTCCCTCAGCACTGACCCTCCGACCGTGCGGCGCTCCCTCAGAACTGACCTTCCGACAGTGCGACGCTCCCTCAGCACTGACCCTCCGATCGTGCGGCGCTCCCTCAGAACTGACCCTCCGACAGTGCGGCGCTCCCTCAGTACTGACCCTCCGACAGTGCGACGCTCCCTCAGTACTGACCCTCCAACAGTGCGGCGCTCCCTCAGCGCTGACCCTCCGACAGTGTGGCGCTCCCTCAGCACTCACCCTCCGACAGTGCTGCGCTCCCTCAGCGCTGACCCTCCGATGGTGCGGTGCTCCCTCAGTACTGACCCTTCAATGGAGGGAGAGAGAGAGAGCTACCCACTGTGTCATGATTTGCCATTGAAAGATTTGTGAATGATTTACTCTCCTGGAATCTCAGGTCAACCTTTGAATGAAGACTTTACACTGACTCTGTTACTCTAGTCCTCTCCCTGATACAAGTTGCTCCCCCTTCATGTGTAGAGTGCTCAGGTTCTACAGCCCTGCAATGCCCTCCTCTCACGGGTGTCATTTCTGTGTGACTCCAGGCAGCTATTGCACTGGGAGTGGCATATCCCAGGAGGAGTGTTTGGAGAACAGGGCTACAGTGAGGAGGCCTAGATGCAGGGCCCATAATGGGAGAGGTTCTGGGGTAGCGGGGTGCAGAGGTTACAGAGATAAGGAGGGGTGTAGGAGCTGGAGGAGGTTACAGAGATAGGGAGGGGTGTAGGGGCTGGAGGAGGTTACAGAGATAGGGAGGGGTGTAGGGGCTGGAGGAGGTTACAGAGATAGGGAGGGGTGTAGGGGCTGGAGGAGGTTACAGAGATAGGGAGGGGTGTAGGTGCTGGAGGAGGTTACAGAGATAGGGAGGGTTGTAGGGGCTGGAGGAGGTTACAGAGATAGGGAGGGTTGTAGGGGCTGGAGGAGGTTACAGAGATAGGGAGGGGTGTAGGGGCTGGAGGAGGTTACAGAGATAGGGAGGGGTGTAGGGGCTGGAGGAGGTTACAGAGATAGGGAGGGGTGTAGGTGCTGGAGGAGGTTACAGAGATAGGGAGGGTTGTAGGGGTTGGAGGAGGTTACAGAGATAGGGAGGGGTGTAGCTGCTGGAGGAGGTTACAGAGATAGGGAGGGTTGTAGGTGCTGGAGGAGGTTACAGAGATAGGGAGGGTTGTAGGTGCTGGAGGAGATTACAGAGATAGGGAGGGTTGTAGGGGCTGGAGGAGGTTACAGAGATAGGGAGGGGTGTAGGGGCTGGAGGAGGTTACAGAGATAGGGAGGGGTGTAGGGGCTGGAGGAGGTTACAGAGATAGGGAGGGTTGTAGGTGCTGGAGGAGATTACAGAGATAGGGAGGGTTGTAGGGGCTGGAGGAGGTTACAGAGATAGGGAGGGGTGTAGCTGCTGGAGGAGGTTACAGAGATAGGGAGGGTTGTAGGGGCTGGAGGAGGTTACAGAGATAGGGAGGGTTGTAGGTGCTGGAGGAGATTACAGAGATAGGGAGGGTTGTAGGGGCTGGAGGAGGTTACAGAGATAGGGAGGGGGGTGACGAGGGATTTTTACAGGAGGATGAGAGTTTGAAACTGGAGTTGTTGCTGGACCAGGAGCTGAAACGCTTGACCGGTGATTCCAAGCCTGTGACCTTGTGCCTTTCAGACTTTCACGGCCTGGTGTAACTCGCACTTGAGGAAGGCGGGAACGCAGATCGAGAACATTGAAGAGGATTTCCGGAATGGCCTCAAACTCATGTTGCTGCTCGAGGTCATTTCAGGTCAGCTTGACTTTTTTACCTGGTGTCATCTCCCCATATCCCCCTTCAGCACCCCATTCCAGTCCCCCAGATCCCACCCCCCACCACCCCCTCCCTCCCACTTTCCTGGAAAGGTACAGCCCAAGAGAAGGCCATTCAGCCCATCATTCCTGTGCTGGCCCTTTGAAAGATCTATCCAATTAGTCCCCCCACACCCCCGCTCTCTCCCTCCCCACCGTCCTGCAAATTTCTCCTTTTCGAGTATTTATCCAATTCCCCCCTTTTGAAAGTTCCTATTGAATCTGCTTCCACCGCCCTTTCAGGCAGTGCCTGCTAGATTGTTACACAGGAACAGAAGGAGGCCATTCATCCCCCTCCTCAAGCCTGTTACACAGGAACAGGAGGAGGCCATTCAGCCCCTCGAGCCTGTTACACGGGAACAGGAGGAGGCCACATTCGAGCGCTGCCGATCTGGATCTTAACTCCATCTGCCCGCCTCGGTTCCGTAACTCTTAATCCCCTCACCCAAGTATCAATTGACCAATTGACCCCCAGCCTCAACAGCTTTTTGGTGGGGGGAGAGAGTTCTAGATTTCCACCCCCCTCTGTGTGAAGAGGTGCTCCCTGACATCACCCTGAACAGCCTGGGTGCCATTTTAAGGTTCTGCCCCCTTGTTATGGACTCCGCCCCGGCCCCCAACCCCACCAGAGGAAACAGGGTCGATAGAGAGAAACTATCAGATCCTTTACTCATCTTAAACCCCTCGATTAGATCCCCCCCCCCTTTTAATCTTCTACACTCGAGGGAATACAAGCCCAGCCTGTGTGACCCACCCTCGTAATTTAACCCCGGGACCATGCTGGCGAATCTGCGCTGAGCCCCCTCCAGGGGCAATATCTGCCCCCTGAGGAAGGCAGGGCCCAGGACTGGACACGGTTACACAGGATGGGGGGGGTCGGAGCAGAGCTTTGTGTCGACTGGAAAAATTTCCACTCGCAGTGAACCCCTTCAATCTCCGGGGTCACCGAGCGTTTTGCCCTGGGAAAGGGCTCAGTGTTGAGAGGGCGATGGGGAGTCGGGGTCCGTGGGGGGTTGGGGTCCGCGGGGGGTTGGGGGTCCGCGGGGAGTTGGGGTCCGCGGGGGGTTCGGGTCCGCGGAGGGTTGGGTTCTGCGGGGTGGGTTGGAGTCTGCGGTGGGTTGGGGTGCGCGGGGGGGTTGGGGTGCGCGGGGGGGTTGGGGTCCGCGGGGGGTTGGGGTGCGCGGGGGGGGTCGGGGTGCGCGGGGGGGTCGGGGGTGCGCGGGGGGTTGGGGTGCGCGGGGGGGTTGGGGTGCGCGGGGGGTTGGGGTCCGCGGTGGGTTGGAGTCTGCGGTGGGTTGGGGTGCGCGGGGGGTTGGGGTGCGCGGGGGGGGTTGGAGTCTGCGGGGTGGGTTGGGAGTCTGCGGTGGGTTGGGGTGCGCGGGGGGGGTTGGGGTGCGCGGGGGGTTGGGGTCCGCGGTGGGTTGGAGTCTGCGGTGGGTTGGGGTGCGCGGGGGGTTGGGGTCCGCGGAGGGTTGGGGTCCGCGGAGGGTTAGGTTCTGCAGGTGAGTTGGGTCTGTGGTGGGTTGGGGTCTGCGTGGTGAGTTGGGGTGCGCGGGGGGTTGGGGTGCGAGGGGGGTTGGGGTCCGCGGTGGGTTGGAGTCTGCGGTGGGTTGGGGGTGCGCGGGGGGGTTGGGGTGCGCGGGGGGTTGGGGTGCGCGGGGGGGGTTGGGGTGCGCGGGGGGGGTTGGGGTGCGCGGGGGGGTTGGGGTGCGCGGGGGGGTTGGGGTGCGCGGGGGGGGTTGGGGTGCGCGGGGGGTTGGGGTCCGCGGTGGGTTGGGGTCTGTGGAGGGGTTGGGGTCCGCGGTGGGTTGGGGTCTGTGGAGGGTTGGGGTCCGCGGTGGGTTGGGGTCCGCGGTGGGTTGGGGTCCGCGGAGGGTTGGGGTCTGCCCCGAGGTGGGGTCTGTGCTCACTGAGGATGTGGGTTTGTGCCTCCAGGTGAACGTCTCCCTAAACCCGACAAGGGAAAGATGCGTTTCCACAAGATCGCGAACGTGAACAAGGCTCTGGACTATATCGCCAGCAAAGGGGTCAAACTGGTCTCCATTGGGGCAGAAGGTAGGCAGACTCCACCCTCCCTCACCCTCTAATACCCCCCCCACACACACCCTCTAACACCCTGCACACCCCCTAACACTCCCTCACCCCCCCACCCACCACCTCCACACCCTCTAACCCTCCCCCCGCACCCCCTACCCTCTAATACCTCCCCACACCCTCACACCCCCCCCACACACCCCCCCACACCCTCACACCCCCCCACACCTTCTAACACCCCCCACATCCCCTCACACCCTCTAACACCCCCACACACCCCCCACACCCCCTCATACCCCCCACACACCCTCATACCCCCACACAACTGCAAACCCACCCCACACCTCCCCACACACCCCCACACATACCCCCACACCCCCCCTCACAGCCCCCCCACACCCTCTAACACTCCCCACACACCCCCAACCCCCCACACCACCCCCACACCCTCTAACACCCCCCCCACACCCCTCATACCCCCCACACAACTGCAAACCCCCCCACACCTCCAAACACACCCCCCACACATACCCCCACACCCCCCTCACCACCCCCACACCCTCTAACACCCCCCACACTCCCCCACACCCCCTCATAACCCCCCCACACCCCCAAACCCCCCCCCCACACCTCCCCACACCCCCCCCACACCCCCTCATAACACTCCCACACCCCCAAAACCCCCCCACACCTCCCCACACTCCCCCACACACACCCCCACACACACCCCCACACTTCCCCACACACAACCCCCACACACACCCACACACACACCCCCCAAGACCCCCATCCCTCACCCCCCTCACACCCCCCACCCCCCCACCCCCCTCACGTCCCCTCACCCATCCCCAAGGTGTTCCTGTGTCCCCACGATCCCTCACACCAGCCCAGTGACGGTTCAGCTGTTTGACTATTTTATATTTGTGTCCGGGTTGTGGGTACTCCTGGCTCAGCCAGCATTTATTACCCACCCCTAATTACCCTTGCTCAGGGGGCTTTTCCCACCCGTAATTACCCTTGTTCAGGGGGCATTTCCCACCCCTAATTACCCTTGTTCAGGGGGGCATTTCCCACCCCTAATTACCCTTGTTCAGGGGGCATTTCCCACCCCTAATTACCCTTGTTCAGGGGGGCATTTCCCACCCCTAATTACCCTTGTTCAGGGGGCTTTTCCCACCCGTAATTACCCTTGTTCAGGGGGCTTTTCCCACCCGTAATTACCCTTGTTCAGGGGGCTTTTCAGAGTCAACCACATGTGGCTGTGGGTCTGGAGTCACATGTAGGCCAGACCGGGTAAGGAGGGCAGATTTCCCTCCCTAAAGGGGCATTAGTGACCCAGATGGGTTTTGACAACAATCGATGATATTTTCATGGTCACCGTCAGACTCTTAATTCCAGATTTTTATTGAATTCACATTCCACCCTCGGCTGTGGTGGGATTTGAACCTGGGTCCCCGGAGCGTCACCTGGGGTCTCTGGGTTACTTCGTCATTGCTGCCATATACCCGCTCCCTACCCCACCCCATCCCCACCCTCACCCTCACCCCCACCCCCACCCCATCCCCACCCTCACCCTCACCCTCACCCCAACCCCACTCCCCACCCCCACCCCATCACCACCCCCACTCCAACCCCACCCCCACCCCGCCCTCACCCTCACCCTCACCCTCACCCTCACCCCCACCCCACTCCCCACCCCCACCCACACTCCCCACCCCCACTCCCACCCCCACCCCCACCCCGCCCTCACCCCCACCCCCACCCCGTCCTCACCCACAATCCCCACCCCATCACGACCCCCACCCCAACCCCACCCCCGCCCTCACCCCCACCCACACTCCCCACCCCCACTCCCACCCCCACCCCCCACCCTCACCCCCACCCCCACCCTGCCCTCACCCTCACCCTCACCCCCACCCCGCCCTCACCCCCACCCCGCCCTCACCCCCACCCCGTCCTCACCCACAATCCCCACCCCATCACCACCCCCACTCCCAACCCCACCCTCGCCCTCACCCCCACCACACTCCCCACCCCCACTCCCACCCCCACCCCCCACCCCCACCCTCACCCCCCGCCCCCACCCCGCCCTCACCCCCACCCCCACCCCCACCCCCCCCACCCCATCCTCACCCACAATCCCCACCCCATCACCACCCCCACCCCCAACCCCACTCCCCACTCCCACCCCCACCCCCACTGCCCACCCCCACCCCCACCCCCACCCTATCCTCACCCACACTCCCCACCCCATCACCACCCCCACCCCCCAATCCCAACCCCACTCCCCACCCCCACTCCCAACCACACCCCCCGCCCTCACCCCCACCCCCCCACCCCAACCCCAACCCCAACCCCACTACCCACCCCCACCCACACCCCATCCCCGCTCCCACCCCCACCCTCGCCCCCACCCCCCACCCCGCCGTCACCCCCACCCCACCCCCCACACCAAACTCTGACCCCACCTCACACCCACGACACCTCCACTCCATCCACGACCCCCCCATCCCAAACCCCTTCCCAGCAGGAGGGGGGGGATGCAGTTAATTTATCTTCCACTCTGGACCTGAGGTGAATTGTGGTTCCTGCCCCACCAGACAGACTCCACCCCCTCCCCCCCTTGCGGACTCCACCCCCCGCATGGATTCTGCCCCCTTTGCTGACTCTGCCCCCCTAACCCCCCTCGCGGACTCTGACCCCATAACTTCCCTCGGGGACCCTGACCCCATCCCCCTCACAGACCCGGCCCCTCTAACCCCCTCACGGACACTGGCCCCCCTCACAGACTCGGCTCCCCTCGCAGGCCCTGCCCCCCTCCCTCTGCGTGGACTCTGCACCCTCCCCCCGCTCTCACAGACTCTGCGCGCC
>JANJGN010000037.1:12633717-12636587 GCA_026770705.1 Isurus oxyrinchus | reverse complement strand
TGTGTGTGAGAGAGTACGTGCGTTGTATGTGTGTGTGAGAGAGTACGTGCATTGTATGTGTGTGAGAGAGTACGTGCGTTGTGTGTGAGAGAGTACGTGCGTTGTGTGTGAGAGAGTACGTGCGTTGTGTGTGAGAGAGTACGTGCGTTGTGTGTGAGAGAGTACGTGCGTTGTGTGTGAGAGAGTACGTGCGTTGTGTGTGTGTGTGAGAGAGTACTGCGTTGTGTGTGTGCGTGAGAGTACGTCCGTGGTTGTGTCTGAGAGTACGTGCGTTGTGTGTGTGTGTGTGTGAGAGAGAGTATGTGTTTGTGTGTGTGATGAGAGAGTACGTGCGTGTGTGTGTTTGTGTGTGTGAGAGAGAGTACGTGCGTTGTATGTGTGTGTGAGAGAGTACGTGCGTTGTATGTGTGTGTGAGAGAGTACGTGCGTTGTATGTGTCTGAGAGAGTACGTGCGTTGTGTGTGAGAGAGTACGGTGCGTTGTGTGTGTGTGTGTGTGAGAGAGTACATGTGTGTGTGAGAGTACTGTGTTGTGTGTGTGTGTGAGTACGTCCGTGTGTGTGTGAGAGAGTACGTGCGTGTGTGTGGTGTGAGAGAGTACGTGCATTGTGTGTGTGTGTGAGAGAGAGAGTATGTGTTTGTGCGTGTGTGAGAGACAGTACGTGCGTTGTATGTGTGTGTGAGAGAGTACGTGCGTTGTATGTGTGTGTGAGAGAGTACGTGCGTTGTATGTGTGTGTGAGAGAGTTCGTGCGTTGTATGTGTGTGTGAGAGTACTGCGTTGTGTGTGTGTGTGAGTACGTCCGTGTGTGTGTGAGAGAGTACGTGCGTGTGTGTGAGAGATTACGTGCGTGTGTGTGTGAGAGAGTACGTGCGTGTGTGTGTGAGAGAGTACTGCGTTGTGTGTGTGCGTGAGAGTACGTCCGTGTGTGTCTGAGAGTACGTGCGTTGTGTGTGTGTGTGTGTGAGAGAGAGTATGTGTTTGTGTGTGTGTGAGAGAGAGTACGTGCGTGTGTGTGTTTGTGTGTGTGAGAGAGAGTACGTGCGTTGTATGTGTGTGTGAGAGAGTACGTGCGTTGTATGTGTGTGTGTGAGAGAGTACGTGCGTTGTATGTGTCTGAGAGAGTACGTGCGTTGTGTGTGAGAGAGAGTACGTGCGTTGTGTGTGTGTGTGTGAGAGAGTACATGTGTGTGTGAGAGTACTGTGTTGTGTGTGTGTGTGAGTACGTCCGTGTGTGTGTGAGAGAGGTACGTGCGTGTGTGTGTGAGAGAGTACGTGCATTGTGTGTGTGTGTGAGAGAGAGAGTATGTGTTTGTGCGTGTGTGAGAGACAGTACGTGCGGTTGTATGTGTGTGTGAGAGAGTACGTGCGTTGTATGTGTGTGTGAGAGAGTACGTGCGTTGTATGTGTCTGAGAGAGTACGTGCGTTGTGTGTGAGAGAGTACGTGCGTTGTGTGTGTGTGTGTGTGAGAGAGTACATGTGTGTGTGAGAGTACTGTGTTGTGTGTGTGTGTGAGTACGTCCGTGTGTGTGTGAGAGAGTACGTGCGTGTGTGTGTGAGAGAGTACGTGCATTGTGTGTGTGTGTGAGAGAGAGAGTATGTGTTTTGTGCGTGTGTGAGAGACAGTACGTGCGTTGTATGTGTGTGTGAGAGAGTACGTGCGTTGTATGTGTGTGTGAGAGAGTACGTGCGTTGTATGTGTGTGTGAGAGAGTACGTGCGTTGTATGTGTGTGTGAGAGTACTGCGTTGTGTGTGTGTGTGAGTACGTGCGTGTGTGTGTGAGAGAGTACGTGCGTGTGTGTGTGAGAGAGTACGTGCGTGTGTGTGTGAGAGAGTACGTGCGTGTGTGTGTGAGAGAGTACGTGCGTGTGTGTGTGAGAGAGTACGTGCGTGTGTGTGTGAGAGAGAGTACGTGCGTGTGTGTGTGAGAGAGTACGTGCGTGTGTGTGTGAGAGAGTACGTGCGTGTGTGTGTGAGAGAGTACGTGCGTGTGTGTGTGAGAGAGTACGTGCGTTGTATGTGTGTGTGAGAGAGTACGTGCATTGTATGTGTGTGTGAGAGAGTACGTGCGTTGTGTGTGAGAGAGTACGTGCGTTGTGTGTGAGAGAGTACGTGCGTTGTGTGTGAGAGAGTACGTGCGTTGTGTGTGAGAGAGTACGTGCGTTGTGTGTGAGAGAGTACGTGCGTTGTGTGTGAGAGAGTACGTGCGTTGTGTGTGAGAGAGTACGTGCGTTGTGTGTGAGAGAGTACGTGCGTTGTGTGTGAGAGAGTACGTGCGTTGTGTGTGAGAGAGTACGTGCGTTGTGTGTGAGAGAGTACGTGCGTTGTGTGTGAGAGAGTACGTGCGTTGTGTGTGAGAGAGTACGTGCGTTGTGTGTGAGAGAGTACGTGCGTTGTGTGTGAGAGAGTACGTGCGTTGTGTGTGAGAGAGTACGTGCGTTGGGTGTGTGTGTGAGTACGTGTGTGTGTGAGAGAGTACTGCGTTGTGTGTGTGTGTGAGAGTACGTCCGTGTGTGTGTGAGAGTACGTGCGTTGTGTGTGTGTGTGTGTGAGAGAGAGTATGTGTTTGTGTGTGTGTGAGAGAGAGTACGTGCGTGTGTGTGTTTGTGTGTGTGTGAGAGAGAGTACGTGCGTTGTATGTGTGTGAGAGAGAGTACGTGCGTTGTATGTGTGTGTGAGAGAGTACGTGCGTTGTGTGTGAGAGAGTACGTGCGTTGTGTGTGAGAGAGTACGTGCGTTGTGTGTGAGAGAGTACGTGCGTTGTGTGTGAGAGAGTACGTGCGTTGTGTGTGAGAGAGTACGTGCGTTGTGTGTGAGAGAGTACGTGCGTTGTGTGTGAGAGAGTACGTGCGTTGTGTGTGAGAGAGTA
>JANJGN010000037.1:12603717-12623717 GCA_026770705.1 Isurus oxyrinchus | reverse complement strand
CTACACCCCTCCCTATCTCTGTAACCTCCTCCAGCCCCTACACCCCTCCCTATCTCTGTAACCTCCTCCAGTCCCTACACCCCTCCCTATCTCTGTAACCTTCTCCAGCCCCTACACCCCTCCCTATCTCTGTAACCTCCTCCAGCCCCTACACCCCTCGCTATCTCTGTAACCTCCTCCAGCCCCTACACCCCTCCCTATCTCTGTAACCTCCTCCAGCCCCTACAACCCTCCCTATCTCTGTAACCTCCTCCAGCCCCTACACCCCTCCCTATCTCTGTAACCTCCTCCAGCCCCTACACCCCTCCCTATCTCTGTAACCTCCTCCAGCCCCTACAACCCTCCCTATCTCTGTAACCACCTCCAGCCCCTACAACCCTCCCTATCTCTGTAACCTCCTCCAGCCCCTACACCCCTCCCTATCTCTGTAACCTCCTCCAGCCCCTACACCCCTCCCAATCTCTGTAACTTCCTACAGCCCCTACACCCCTCCCTATCTCTGTAACCTCCTCCAGCCTCTACACCCCTCCCTATCTCTGTAACCTCCTCCAACCCCTACACCCCTCCCTATCTCTGTAACCTCCTCCAGCCCCTACACCCCTCCCTATCTCTGTAACCCCCTCCAGCCCCTACTACCCTCCCTATCCCTGTAACCTCCTCCAGCCCCTACACCCCTCCCTATCTCTGTAACCTCCTCCAGCCCCTACACCCCTCCCTATCTCTGTAACCTCCTCCTGCCCCTACTGTAACCTCCTCCAGCCCCTACAACCCTCCCTATCTCTAAACTCCTCCAGCCCCTACAACCCTTCCTATCTCTGTAACCTCCTCCAGCCCCTACACCCCTCCCTATCTCTGTAACCTCCTCCAGCCCCTACAACCCTCCCTATCTCTGTAACCTCCTCCAGCCCCTACAACCCTCCCTATCTCTGTAACCTCCTCCAGACCCTACACCCTCCCTATCCCTGTAACCTCCTCCAGCCCCTCCAACCCTCCGAGATCTCTATGCTGCTCCAATTCCGGCCTCTTGACCATCCCCCGATTCCCATCGCTCCACCATTGGCGGCCGTGCCTTCAGCTGCCTGGGGCCCCTGAGCTCTGGAATTCCCTCCCTAAACCTCTCCGCCTGACTCCCTCTCTCCCTCTCTCTTCCTTTAAGATGCTCCTTAAAACCGACCTCTGTGACCAAGCTTTTGATCCCCTGTCCCTAATATCTCCGTATGTGGCTCGGGGTCAGATTTTGTCTGATTGACCTTCCTGTGAAGCGCCTGGGGGAGGTTTCACTGTGTTTAAGGCGCTAGATAAATGCAGGGTGTTATTAGGAAAATGGAACTGATCAGGCTGCATTGGAGTCTCCCAATCCCTACCTCCACTCTACCAGGAAGCACATCTTCACACAAAGGGAAGAGGAAATCTGGAATGCTTCCCCTACCCCCCCCCCAAACCCTGACCTCAGAAAACTGTCGAATCTGGGGGTCAATTGGAAATGTCAAAACTGAGATTGATGGATTTTTGTTGGGTGAGGGGGTTAAGGGTCATGGAACCGAGGCGGGTAGATGGAGTTAAGATACAGATGTAATTGAATGGCCCCTCCTCTTCCTGTTTAACAGGCTCGTGAAGGGCTGAATGGCTTCCTCCTCTTCCTGTGTAACAGGCTCGAGAGGGGCTGAATGGCTTCCTCCTGTTCCAAGCGAGTGCGCGACACGGGCTGACAGTTGGGTTTAGGAGGAGAATGGGCTGCTGTAAAAACTCACCTTTGGTACTTTGGCAAATTTTCCAGTCCGTGTGTCTCTGATGGAACAGATATCCAACAGGTCAACCTCCTGGGAGAAAGAGAGAGAGAGAGAGAGAGAGGGAGAGAGAGAGTGGGGGGGGAAAGAGAGAGAGAGAGGGGGGGGGAAAGAGAGAGAGAGAGGGGGGGAAAGAGAGAGAGAGAGACAGAGGGGGAGAGAGAGAGACAGAGGGGGAGAGAGAGAGACAGAGGGGGAGAGAGAGAGACAGAGGGGGAGAGAGAGAGACAGAGGGGGAGAGAGAGAGACAGAGGGGGAGAGAGAGAGACAGAGGGGGAGAGAGAGAGACAGAGGGGGAGAGAGAGAGACAGAGGGGGAGAGAGAGAGACAGAGGGGGAGAGAGAGAGACAGAGGGGGAGAGAGAGAGACAGAGGGGGAGAGAGAGAGACAGAGGGGGAGAGAGAGAGACAGAGGGGGAGAGAGAGAGACAGAGGGGGAGAGAGAGAGACAGAGGGGGAGAGAGAGAGACAGAGGGGGAGAGAGAGAGACAGAGGGGGAGAGAGAGAGACAGAGGGGGAGAGAGAGAGAGAGAGGGGGAGAGAGAGAGACAGAGGGGGAGAGAGAGAGAGACAGGAGGGGAGAGAGAGAGACAGGAGAGAGAAAGAGATAGCGAGAAAGAGACAGAGAGCAGGAGGCAGAGAGAGGGAGAGAGGACACAGAGAGTAAGAGACACAATTTTGCAGAACATTCTTTCCTCATTCTTTGCCCCCCACATTCAGACACAACCCAGCCAGTGAAAGGTTAAATTAAGTCAGTTACAATATGGTCAAAAACCACACTGTTGAAGTTTTTCATCTTGCACACATCAGGTCAGGTGCATGAGAATACCAATTGCAAAAGGAACAACAATTTATACCACATGAGAAGAGAGTGCTGATTGCTTGATAAGCTGCCTCTGATTGGTGGAGGTGTTGCCATGGAGATTCCTGGGAACAGTTAACTGCCAAGCTTTGGCCCATCACACAAATGAGTAAATGTGGAATGTGGATTTCAGTGTCCGGGCAATGCCAGGTATGTAGGCTGTATATCCCAACAGCTAGTGGATCGTATCAAACAGCACGTTCCTTTGGCTGTTCACAACAGGCAAAATAAAGACCGCATCCAACCAGCCCGTGCTTGCAGAACTCAAAACAGTGTCCAACATTAGATGTGATGTTGTGACTGGACAACACTTGCTAAACAATCCCGAGGGTGCTGAGAATTACACAGACGACCGATCGAAGATTATCAGCCGAGCTTGCAGTGTGGCTCACTTACACGTGCTCGAATCCACATACATTCACTCACAGAGCCCGGTCCTTTGCAAACAGAAGGAGCATGTCCACTCATTGCACCATTTTCAACTAAACAAAAGCTGGTGGGGGGGCAGACAGCCATTCCCTGGTTCATTCCCCAAGGTAACGCCTTGACTAGAGCCGACCTGCCTGGTTTGAATTTGGGCAGAAGCTTGGGAGGGGTTCTCCCTGATTGCGCAATACATCATATACTTTCCACTGGGGAATGGGAGGGGTATCAGAGGACCATGGCAGAGTTTCAAATGGACGCTGATGCACGTTGGGGTACAGGAGGACCTCGGCGGAGTGAGGGGTGGACACTAACGCACCCTGAGATACCGGAGGACCATTGCAGAGTAAGAAATGGATACTGATGCACCCTGGGATAGAGGAGGACCATGGCGGAGTTAGGAATGGATACTGATGCACCCTGGGATAGAGGAGGACCATGGCGGAGTTAGGAATGGATACTGATGCACCCTGGGATAGAGGAGGACCATGGCGGAGTTAGGAATGGATACTGATGCACCCTGGGATAGAAGAGGACCATTTAAACTAATTTGGGAAGCAATGATGTGTGTAGGGCGGAGAGCGTTTGCGAGCATCCACCAATGGATGGTTTTCCCTCACATCATGTCTGTAGTCTCAGCATTAGTGACTGATCGCTATTGATAAGTCAACAAAGCCCATTGCTGCCAATCACAGGGTCTTCTGGCACCATCAAGCAAGGATTAGATGGTGCTTCATCTAAAAACTCCCATGCCATCATGGATCTTAAAGCCTTCTGGGATACAGGAGGACCGGGAAAGGGGAGGCGAGAAAGGTTGCTGAGGCCTCCTGGGATACAGGAGGACCGGGAAAGGGGACGGGAAAGGTTGCTGAGGCCTCCTGGGATACAGGAGGACCGGGAAAGGGGACGGGAAAGGTTGCTGAGGCCTCCTGGGATACAGGAGGACCGGGAAAGGGGACGGGAAAGGTTGCTGAGGCCTCCTGGGATACAGGAGGACCGGGAAAGGGGACGGGAAAGGTTGCTGAGGCCTCCTGGGATACAGGAGGACCGGGAAAGGGGACGGGAAAGGTTGCTGAGGCCTCCTGGGATACAGGAGGACCGGGAAAGGGGACGGGAAAGGTTGCTGAGGCCTCCTGGGATACTGGGCGAATGGCCAGAGAAAGTCATAAACTTCCCAGGGGTTTTACACCACAGAAATGGATAAACAAGACACAGAGAAAAAAAATCTGCATTATCTACATAGGAAATCGTTAAAACACAATTAAAAAAATAACAAACAGACCTCAACAACCACATGCAAATCTCTAGCGAACACATCTTTGAGAATGGTGAGGCACCAATCCAAATAGGGCTAAGTTTGATGAGATAATAACACATGTCCTGAAGGGAGAGGGACACAAAAGGGCCAGAAGGACAGCCTGGTTCCCAGCCAGCCCCCGACAAACACAGTCTCCAGGAAAAAAACTGTGCCTTAGCACAAAATACTGGGCCTCCAGTCAAGAATGGAGTTAGGGGAGGGGGGGGCGTGGGGTGAAAGGGTAGCTGGCTGCTTTGGGAACGCTGTTAAATTTAGCACAAGAAAAAAAATACATTCAGACATTTTCCACTGCTTCAGGAACATGACATCCCAGTCAAAAATCGACTTTCTCCTATGGGTTTCTATAGAGACAGAGTTCCTTTGGGTCAAGCACAGTGATATAGGGCACAATATCAACTAGCTTCACCCCAAAGGCACACAAACACACCACTTCCCGTTCACTCCCACCGTCCACAATCCCAAACCCCTTCCCGTTCACTCCCACTGTCCACAATCCCAAACCCCTTCCCGTTCACTCCCACTGTCCACAATCCCAATGGACCCAAACCCCTTCCCGTTCACGCCCACTGTCCACAATCCCAATGGACCCAAACCCCTTCCCATTCACTCCCACTGTCCACAATCCCAATGGACCCAAACCCCTTCCCGTTCACTCCCACTGTCCACAATCCCAATGGACCCAAACCCCTTCCCGTTCACTCCCACCGTCCACAATCCCAATGGACCCAAACCCCTTCCCGTTCACTCCCACCGTACACAATCCCAATGGACCCAAACCCCTTCCCGTTCACTCCCACTGTCCACAATCCCAATGGACCCAAACCCCTTCCCGTTCACTCCCACTGTCCACAATCCCAATGGACCCAAACCCCTTCCCGTTCACTCCCACTGTCCACAATCCCAATGGACCCAAACCCCTTCCCGTTCACTCCCACTGTCCACAATCCCAATGGACCCAAACCCCTTCCCTTTCACTCCCACTGTCCACAATCCCAATCGACCCAAACCCCTTCCCGTTCACTCCCACTGTCCACAATCCCAATCGACCCAAACCCCTTCCCGTTCACTCCCACTGTCCACAATCCCAAACCCCTTCCCCTTCACTCCCATTGTCCACAATCCCAATGGACCCAAACCCCTTCCCGTTCACTCCCACTGTCCACAATCCCAATGGACCCAAACCCCTTCCCGTTCGCTCCCACTGTCCACAATCCCAATGGACCCAAATCCCTTCCTGTTCGCTCCCACTGTCCACAATCCCAATGGACCCAAACCCCTTCCCGTTCACTCCCACTGTCCACAATCCCAATGGACCCAAACCCCTTCCCGTTCACTCCCACTGTCCACAATCCCAATGGACCCAAACCCCTTCCCGTTCACCCCACTGTCCACAATCCCAATGGACCCAAACCCCTTCCCGTTCACTCCCACTGTCCACAATCCCAATGGACCCAAACCCCTTCCCGTTCGCTCCCACTGTCCACAATCCCAATGGACCCAAACCCCTTCCCGTTCGCTCCCACTGTCCACAATCCCAATGGACCCAAACCCCTTCCCGTTCCCTCCCACTGTCCACAATCCCAATGGACCCAAACCCCTTCCCGTTCACTCCCACTGTCCACAATCCCAATGGACCCAAACCCCTTCCCGTTCACTCCCACTGTCCACAATCCCAATGGACCCAAACCCCTTCCCGTTCACTCCCACTGTCCACAATCCCAATGGACCCAAACCCCTTCCCGTTCACTCCCACTGTCCACAATCCCAATCCCAAACCCCTTCCCGTTCACTCCCACTGTCCACAATCCCAATGGACCCAAACCTCTTCCCGTTCACTCTCACTGTCCACAATCCCAATGGATCCAAACCCCTTCCCGTTCACTCCCACTGTCCACAATCCCAGTGGACCCAAACCCCTTCCCGTTCACTCTCACTGTCCACAATCCTAATGGACCCAAACCCCTTCCCGTTCACTCCCACTGTCCACAATCCCAATGGACCCAAACCCCTTCCCGTTCACTCCCACTGTCCACAATCCCGATGGGGCCAAACCCCTTCCCGTTCACTCCCACTGTCCACAATCCCGATGGGGCCAAACCCCTTCCCGTTCACTCCCACTGTCCACAATCCCGATGGACCCAAACCCCTTCCCGTTCACTCCCACTGTCCACAATCCCAATGGACCCAAACCCCTTCCCGTTCACTCCCACTGTCCACAATCCCAATGGACCCAAACCTCTTCCCGTTCACTCCCACTGTCCACAATCCCAATGGACCCAAACCCCTTCCCGTTCACTCCCACTGTCCACAATCCCAATGGACCCAAACCCCTTCCCGTTCCCTCCCACTGTCCACAATCCCAATGGACCCAAACCCCTTCCCGTTCACTCCCACTCTCCACAATCCCAATGGACCCAAACCCCTTCCCGTTCACTCCCACTGTCCACAATCCCAATGGACCCAAACCCCTTCCCGTTCACTCCCACTCTCCACAATCCCAATGGACCCAAACCCCTTCCCGTTCACTCCCACTGTCCACAATCCCAATGGACCCAAACCCCTTCCCGTTCACTCCCACTGTCCACAATCCCAATGGACCCAAACCCCTTCCCGTTCACTCCCACTGTCCACAATCCCAATGGACCCAAACCCCTTCCCGTTCACTCCCACTGTCCACAATCCCAATGGACCCAAACCCCTTCCCGTTCACTCCCACTGTCCACAATCCCAATGGACCCAAACCCCTTCCCGTTCACTCCCACTGTCCACAATCCCAATGGACCCAAACCCCTTCCCGTTCACTCCCACTGTCCACAATCCCAATGGATAAAACTGTCATGAGGGGAGTTGGAGAGAAACAGTGAGGGGGGCCTGGGGCCTAGTCTATAGGCTGCTGCCCCCGTGTTTATCTGCACTTGGGAACAGGCAAGTTGATCTCTGTATGAGAGTGAAAGTCTGTCTCTTCCGAGCTGTTTCCAGCTGTCCTGCCCTTCTCAACTATGCAAACAGACTTTGATCGCTGGGCACTGAGCCAGAGTTTATGAGTGTGTGAAACACATCGCAGATTGCTGCTAATCTGTGTCAAACACTCGACACACTGTAACCCAGTGACACAGGGTTGGACATCACCAAGATCTGGCCAGCACTCAGCAGAGTGTCTCCTCCGAAGCCGTCCCAGTCCCTGGGTCCATCCCTTCATCTTCCCCCCCGTCACAGGGCCACAACGAGGGCAACATATTTAGCTCTGGTCAACAGACGCTTCTGGAAAGACAAGGGGGGGGATTTACCAGGAGGCTTCCAGTGACTGAGGGGATTTAGCTGCAGAGAACCTTGGGCTGTTGACCTGGCCGCAGAGGAGGTCAAAGGGAGGTTCGTTAGGGGCGTCCATAGCAATGAGGGAAAGGAGAGCTGTTCCCATTCACTCCGTGCTGTCCAATGCCCCCACCGCCTGGTGAAGCAATATCCTTCAGCACCACCCTGAGCGGTGATGGTTACGAGTCTAAGTGCCGCTCCCTGGAACACCCTTTACCAGCGAGAGTTGGCTGTTAGACGGGGTTTCAGCTCCCGGTCACAACGAGGCCTGTGCTGGCTCAGCCACTTCCACAGGGTAGACGGCAGCCTTTCTGCCCAAAGGCCTTCTGTACGGTCAACTGGCCGCGGGGTCACGACCCCTTGGCAGCTCACACCCTCCGCTACAAAGGGACCTGCGACTGAGACTTGAAGGTGGTGGACATTGAGACTGACAACTGAGAGACAGTCGCTGACGACTGAGATCTCTGGAGGCTGACTGCTTGGTAGGGCATTGAAGAGGTGAGCAGAGGAAGCAGATGGTGGCCTTATGGTAATGTCACTGGGGCGGGTAACCCAGGGGCCCAGGTTAATGCCCAGGGGACGAGGGTTCAAATCCCACCTGGGCAGCCGGAGGAAGTTAAATTCAAGTAATAAGTCTGGAATATAAAGCCAGTCTCAGTGACGGTGACCATGTAACTATCATCGCTTGTTGTAAAAACCCATCTGGGTCACTAATGTCCCTTTAGGGAGGGAAATCTGCCCTCCTTACCTGGAACACAGGAGTAGGCCATTTGGCCCCTCAAGCCTGCGCTACCATTTCACTAGATTATGGCTGATCATCTACTGCAACACCATTTCCCTGCACTATCCCCATAGAAAACATCGAGGTTTTCAATATGGAGAAATCTATTGATCTCAGTCTTGAACATACTCAGTGACTGATCCTCCGCAGCCTCTGGGGTAGAGAATTCCAAAGATTCACCACCCTCTGAGTGAAGAAATTCCTCCTCATCTCAGTCCTAAATGACCTGCCCCTTTCTCTGAGACTGTGTCCCCTGGTTCCAGACCCCCACAGCCAGGGGACACACCCTCCCTGCATCCACCCTGTCGAACCCGGTCAGAATTGTGTAACTTTCAGTGAGGTCACCTCTCATTCTTCTAAACTCCAGAGAATACAGGCCCAGTCTCCCCTCATAAGACCATCCTGCCATCCCAGGGATTAGTCCGGTGAACCTGTGTTGCCCTCCCTCTATGGCCAGTATATCCTTTCTTAGATAAGGACACCAAAACTGTACACGATACTCCAGGTGTGCTCTCACCGAGGCTCTATACACCGCAATAAGACATCTTTACTCCTGGACTCAAACCCCCTGGTGATCTAGGCCCAACATACCATTCACCTTCCTAATCGCCGGCTGTACCTGCCTGTTAGCTTTCAGTGACTCACGAGCAAGGTCACCCAGGTCCCTTTGGACACCCACGCCTCCCTATCTCTCACCTGGCCGTGAGGCAACCACAGGCCCCGGCCTAGCCGTGACTCCAGACCCACAGCAATGTGGGGGCTGACCCTTAACCTCCCCTCTGAAATGTCCCAGCGAGCCATTCGGCTCAAGGGGCAACTAGGGATGGACACCGAGTGCTGACCCTCGCCCGGCGACGCCCACACCCCATCAAAGGAGGAAGAACGACAAAGCAAAGGGCCCAGCCGGTCGAGACGAGGGGCCCCGAGGAAACAGAGGCCTGTGAGTCACGCACCTCCTCAGCTGCAGCTACCCCGGCAGAGGCTGCCAGGCCAAGGGGGCGCTTCCCAGGCCACACCGGGGGTGGGGGTGGCGGATGC
The DNA here is from genome assembly GCA_026770705.1 of Isurus oxyrinchus. Lineage (NCBI taxonomy): Eukaryota > Metazoa > Chordata > Chondrichthyes > Lamniformes > Lamnidae > Isurus > Isurus oxyrinchus. The sequence continues at coordinate 12,614,197 of JANJGN010000037.1, read as the reverse complement.
TGACCACAGGGTTGACCGTCACGGCACACACCAACGTCCGGCTCACACAGGAGTCCGACCGAGACTCATTGTATCAGAATCTAGTTCAGTCGCTGGGGTTCCCATGACCTGCAAACTGGAGGGCCACGTGCTCCTTCAAATGAGAAAATAGTCCGCTGTTTGTTAACCTCTCTGTTCCTCCTCTCTCTCTCTCTGTGTTCCTCCTCTCTCTCTCTCTCTCTGTTCCTCCTCTCTCTCTCTCTCTCTGTTCCTCCTCTCTCTCTCTCTCTCTGTTCCTCCTCTCTCTCTCTCTCTCTGTTCCTCCTCTCTCTCTCTCTGTTCCTCCTCTCTCTCTCTCTCTCTGTTCCTCCTCTCTCTCTCTCTGTGTTCCTCCTCTCTCTCTCTCTCTCTGTTCCTCCTCTCTCTCTCTCCGTTCCTCCTCTCTCTCTCTCTCTCTCTGTTCCTCCTCTCTCTCTCTCTGTTCCTCCTCTCTCTCTCTCTCTCTCTGTTCCTCCTCTCTCTCTCTGATACAATTCAATCTACAGGGCTGCTCTGTAAAAGCAGGGCCCATCTCTGCAGAGTCTCTCCTTGTTTGTTTTTCATTCATTCACGGGATGTGGGTATCGCTGGCCGGGCCCAGCATTTATTGCCCATCCCTAATTGCCCCTTGAGAAGGTGGTGGTGAGCTGCCTTCTTGAGCCGCCTTCTTGAGCCGCTGCAGTTCATGTGGTGTAGGTACACCCACCGTGCTGTTAGGGAGGGAGTTCCAGGATTTTGACCCAGCGACAGTGAAGGAACGGCCGATATATTTCCAAGTCAGGATGGTGAGTGATTTGGAGGGGAACTTCCAGGTGGTGGTGTTCCCCATGTGTCTGCTGCCCTTGTCCTTCTAGATGGTAGAGGTGGTGGGTTTGGAAGGTGCTGTCGAAGGAGCCTTGGTGAGTTGCTGCAGTGCATCTTGTAGATGGTACATACACTGCTGCTACTGTGTGTCGGTGGTGGAGGGTGTAAATGTTTGTGGATGGGGTGCCAATCAAGCGGGGCTGCTTTGTCCTGGATGGTGTTGAGCTTCTTGAGTGTTGTGGGAGCTGCACTCATCCAGGCAAGTGGGGGAGTATTCCATCACACTCCTGACTTGTGTCTTGTAGATGGTGGGCAGGCTTTGGGGAGTCAGGAGGTGAGTTACTCACTGCAGGATTCCCAGCCTCTGACCTGCTCTTGTAGCCACAGTGTTTATATGGCTAGTCCAGTTCAGTTTCTGGTCAATGGTAACCCCCAGTATGTTGATAGTGGGGGATTCAGTGATGGTAATGCCATTGAATGTCACGGGGCGATGGTTAGATTCTCTCTTGTTGAAGATATTCATTGCCTGGCACTTGTGTGGTGTGAATGTTACTTGCCACTTGTCAGCCCAAGTCTGAATTTTTCCAGGTCTTGCTGCATTTGAACATGGATTGTTTGTGGGAGAGTCTAGAACCACGGGACACGAGGTGCCTCCTGTTTAAGATGGAGATGGGAAGGAATTTTATCTCCCAGGGTTGTGAATCTGTGGAATTCTCCTCCCCAGAGTGGAGGCTGGGTCAGTGAATATTTCTGAGGGGGCGGGAGAGAGAGGGGGGGAGCGGGGGAAGAGGGGGGGGAGCGGGGGAAGAGGGGGGGGAGCGGGGGAAGAGGGGGGGGAGCGGGGGAAGAGGGGGGGAGCGGGGGGAAGAGGGGGGGAGCGGGGGGAAGAGGGGGGGAGCGGGGGAGCGGGGGCGAGGGGGAGCGGGGGCGAGGGGGAGCGGGGGGCGAGGGAGAGGGGGCGAGGGAGAGGGGGCGAGGGAGAGGGGGCGAGGGGGAGAGAGGGAGAGGGAGAGGGAGAGGGAGGAGAGGGAGGAGAGGGAGGGAGGGAGAGGGAGTAGAGGGAGGGAGCGGGGGAGAGGGGGAGAGGGGAGGGAGCGGGGAGAGGGAGAGGGAGGAGAGGGAGCGGGGGAGAGGGGGAGAGGGGGAGGGGGGAGGGGGGGGAGGGGGGAGAGGGGGAGAGGGGGGGAGGGGGGAGGGAGAGGGGGAGGGGGAGAGGGAGAGGGGGAGGGGGAGTGGGGAGAGGGGGAGGGGGGGAGGGGGGGGGAGAGGGAGGGGGAGAGGGAGGGGGAGAGGGAGGGGGAGAGGGAGGGGGAGAGGGAGGGGAGAGGGAGGGGAGAGGGAGAGGGAGAGGGAGAGGGGGAGAGAGAGGGAGAGGGGGAGAGAGAGGGAGAGGGGGAGAGAGAGGGGGAGGGGGAGAGGGGGGAGGGAGGGGGAGAGGGAGAGGGAGGGGAGGGGGAGGGTGAGGGGGAGAGGGAGAGGGGGAGATGGGGAGGGGGGAGGGGGGGAGGGGGGGAGGGGGGGAGGGGAGGGAGGGGGGAGGGGGGGGAGGGGGGGAGAGGGACAGGGAGGGGGAGAGGGAGGGGGGGGGAGAATGAATGAATGTCCTCACATCGAGTTCGCTACGTGTGAGAATTCAGAGACCTTTCCCCCAAGAGTTTGATACCCGGATTAAAAGATCAACCTCAGTTTTCGAAGCCCAGAATTCTCTTTAAACAAGAAAAATCCTTTTTAAAAAAAAGCCAGAATCCACACACACACACTTTTAAACCCAATACCCGTGGGTCAAAACATCTGCCTGATCCCGCTAAGATAATTCCTAGTTTCAGAACAGAGAGACATTATTTAAACAGATTCCACACATTCCAGTGTGACAAAGGCAGAATGTAAATACAGATCCTGTTTGGTTCAGAGACCCATGTCAGACAATAAACCACAACCAGGAAAGACTGATCAGGCCGGGGCTCTTTCCTCTAGAAAAGAGAAGGCTGAGGGGAGGGGGGTGACCTGATCGAGCTCTTTAAAAAGATGGAGCGGGGTTTCGATAGGGTTGAGGGAGAGAAGACGTCTCCCCTTGTACATTAAAGGAGGAAGCTGGATACAAAAGCTAGCTAGCAACGTACAGGTATAGTCCAAGTTTCTACAAGCACTTAAATAGCAAAGGAGTAACTAAAGCTAGTTTTGGTCCGAGAGAGAGAGAGAGAGAGAGAGAGGGAGAGAGGGCGGGAGAGAGAGAGGGGGGGGGGGTGAGAGAGAGATGGGGGGGAGAGAGAGAGAGAGAAAAAGAGTGTGAGTCTCTGGGGAATTGATAATGGAAAACGAGGATAAGCAGAGGCGTTGAACAGGTATGTTCAACTGTCTGCACTGTAGAAGGACTGAGAAAACTTCCCAAAGATTCTCGAAAGCCAAGAAATGAATTGGGGGGAGGGGATGAACTTAAAACAAAATAATCACCATCACCAGGGAAAGGGTGCTGGGAAACTATTCGAGAAAGGGGAGGAGACAGAAAGCAGGAAACTGCGGGCCAGTTAGCTTAACAACCGACATAGGGAGAATGTTGGAATCCATGATTAATGACAATATAGCTGTCATGTTTATATAATGATATAAAAGCACCAATCACTCATATTCAGGCTAGGCACACAGGAGCAGATACACATGCATAGAAAACTTGAAGACATCAGCAGAGAGCTGTGTGTGCTGTGCACTACTCAGAGGCACAAAGTGATACTGAGACTAGATCACATGACACTTCCCTTCGAGTGATGTCATGCAGCTATCCCTTAAAAAGCATACGACAATATCCCCCTTTTCTTTTGGAAGATATTTGGAAGGGGGGGGGAGTAAATATAACTATTTACAGTCGGTGTTCATGTTTAGTTACCATTACATTCGTGTATAGAACTGGTGAGTCTATGAGTCTCTAAAGCGTGGCGGTAATCTGCTGGTCCACCCAGATCTTGTGACTGGTGACCTTGTCTGGAGGTTTCTTTAATTGCTCTCAGTGATCTGTGGGATTGTCGTCCTTGGATGTTGTTCCTAGTTGGCATTTGGGATCTTGTCCTTGATGCAGTCAGACTGCAGGGTAGTTGAGGAGCTGGAATGGATCTGATTTGTCCTCGGTGACGTCTCACAGTTGTGCCTTTGTGTGTAACGACTCCATAGGAACTTGGGTTCCGAACAAATCCTTGTCACCTGGGCTGGTTGCCACATACCTTCCGTGGGATCCTGGATGCAAACTTGTTGTCCCAGCTATAAACTTGGCAATTCTGTACCTGCATTTGTATCGGGCACGTTGGTCATCTTCTCTTGTAGGTTTGAATGTTGTTCTCTCGTTTCTGAGAGAGCACAGTGGGTAAGGGTAGGTAGATTGGTGCGCACTGGTCTACCAAACATGACCTCTGCCAATGATGGAATAGTTGCAGTTAAAGGAGTTGCTCTCGGATGTAACATTGCAATGTGTAAATCTTATCTGGTCTGTCTACATTTGAGAATTAGGGATTTCACCATCTGCATCATTTATTCAGCTAGGCCATTAGATCTAGGGTAATGAGGAGAAGAAGTAGTGTGATCAATATTCCACTTCTCACACATATCCTGAAATGGCTTACCAATAACTTGTGGACCGTTATCCGTAATGATCTCACTAGACGCACAAATAAACTCAAATAGCTCTTAGAATGTGTCCGATGGTTGTGCTTGACATATTGTACAATTGTCGAATAATGGGGGTACTTGGTAAAGTAGTTAACGATGACGGTGAAGGCAGTGTCACAGACATTAAAGAGGTTGGATGTGATTTCGGACCAGGGATGGGCAGGAGCTTCATGTGGAGTCAGTGACTCTGTGCTGACTTGGCACATGCTCTTGACATACCTCGCACTTCTTGACGATGACTTCAATGTCACTGTTCATACCCGACCAATCGACTCTCTCTCTTGCGAGTCTTCTCGTGTGATCTATGCCCGTGTGTGAGTGATGTAGTTGTTGAAGAATATCAGCTCTCAAAGATTCTGGGATGGTGACCTGTCTGCCTTTAAAAATGACTCCTCAGGAGATGCCTAGCCCACCCGCTAAGGCCAAAATGCGGTCCTTATCTCTTCTGCTGTTAATCCTGACATGTTCAGCCTGTGTTGATCCTCATTCCCAATTGCTAGGTGAATTTTTATGGTTTGCTTTTCCAGATCGGATACACCTGAATCAAAAAACGATAGCTCCATACACTGCTTAATCATTCTGAATTCGGAGAGTAGGTCAGCGGCATGCCAACTGAAACTGGGGAATTTTGTGGACATCCTGACAATATCCCTTTGACCTTTCCTCCTCCTGGGATGAGTGTCGCTGCAGGCGATTTCGTGCCCTTTTGCCAAGCTCCGCCAAAGGGGCTGTTGTTAGGTGCCTTTAAGGGATGGCAGCATGCCATCACTGCAAGTGTGCCACGTGACCCAGTCTCAGTTTCACCTTGGCCTGTGAGCAGAGCCCAGGCACACAGCTCCGCTGCTGATGGTGTCTTCCAGCTTCCTACCTTTGTAGGAATGTTCTCTCATGGGCAGAGTCCAAATTCCTGAAGTCACAATGTGTTTACAGAATCCCTTATTAGTGATTGATGCTTTTCTGTGCAGTCAGCTCACTGTGATTCCAACACTCTCCAGCACTGCGGCCTGACTAGAAGGTCCTCTCGTGCCCTGGAGCACAATCGAAGGCTGTTCACTACGTCGTGCCCGTGCTTAATCTTACTGCCAGGCTGTCTGACCATTGCTGAGCGTCACGTTGTGTTTTTACAACAATAAAAAGGCACCAATCACTAATAAGGGATTGTATAAACACATTGTGGGTTCTTTTATTTAGACTGGGGCACATGAGAACATTTATTCATAGGTAGAAGGCTTGAAGATGTCAGCATCAGAGCTGTGTGTGCTATGCTCTGCAGACAGGCCAAAGTGAAACTTAGACTGGACCACATGATACACTTCCCTTCTAGTGATGAGATTCAGAGGGATCTGGGTGTCCTAGTGCGTGAATCTCAAAAGGTTAGTATGCAGGTACAGCAGGGAATTAGGAAAGTTAATAGAATGTTATCGTCTATTGCGAGGGGGAATTGAATACACAAGTAGGGAGGTTACACTTCAGTTGTACAGGACACTGGTGAGACCACATCTGGAGCAGTGTGTACAGGACTGGTCTCCGTATTTAAGGAAGGATGTAAACATGTTAGCAGTTCAGAGAAGGTTTATTAAACTAACACCAGGAATGGGTGGGCTGTCTTATGAGGAAGGTTAGGCTTGTATCCACTGGAGTTTAGAAGAATAAGAGGCGACTTGGTGGAAACATATAAGATCCTGAGGGGTCTTGGCAGGGTGGATGCGGAGACGGTGTTTCTTCTTGTGGAAGAACCTAGAACGAGGGGTCGCAAATTTTTTTCACTCAGAGGGTCGTGAGTCTCTGGATCTCTTCCTGAAAAGGTGGTGGAAGCAGAGTCTTTGAATGTTTTTCAAGGCAGAGCTAGATCGATTCTTGATAAACAAGGGGGTGAAAGGTTATCGGTGGGTCGGCAGGAACGTGGGGTTGAGGTTACATTCAGATCAACCACGATCTTATTGAATGGTGGAGCAGACGCGAGGGGCCAAGCGGCCTACTCCTGCTCCCAATTTGTACATAGGTACGTTATACTGGCAGGGGAGACTAGAACGAGGGGTCACAGCTTAAGAATGAGAGGCTTCCCCTTTAAGACTGAGATGAGTAGAATTTTTTTCCCTCAAGAGGCTTGTTAACCCGCACAATTCTCTTCCCAGAGAGCAATGGACTCTAGGGCATTGAAGATATTTGGATTTTTGACTGACAAGGGACTCGAGGGTAATGGGGCGGAGGGGAAGACAGGAGACGGCTTCGAGACCACAACCAGATCAGGCAGGATCGAATTGAACAGCGGAGCCGAAGGGCCGAGTGGCCTACTCCTGCTCCAATGTGCCTATGTTCCTGACGCATGAGGGAGAAAGAAATAGAAGGATATGGTGATGGGGTGGGATGGAGAGGGGGCTCGCGTGGAGTAGAAGCACCAGCAGATGGGCTGAATGGCCTTGTTTCCAGGCAGGGGTCTGCGGCGATGTAGCCCAAGGTAGAGGCAAGGCCCGCAGGGACTGAGCAGGGGTGGGGGGTGGGGGGGGGGGTGGGGGTGCCGGGGAGCGTGGACAAGCCTCTGTCACCCCTCTCAGTCATACTGAGTGAAGGAGGAAGGAGTGTCACTCCAGTTAGTGTGTGTCATTCCACACCAGAGGTCAGGGGGTGTGGGTGGGGTGGGAGGGCCACGTTTCGAGGAAGCGCTACAGTTTACCGAGAATTGATTGTTTCGCTCACATTCGCTTCCTTTTTTTTTTAACATTTTCTGGGCTGAACATTGAGGAAATGTGAGCCACAAGCTCAGGGAAGGGGAGGGAGCAAACTAGGAATGGAAAAAAACTGAAAACTATGAAAATAAAACAGGCCCGACTCTTGGTATAACAACCAGAAACTACCCGAGGTCAGCCCCAGGCCTCAGGCCCCAGCCCTAGGCCTGAGCCCCAGGCCTCAATTGTCCAGCCCAGGGCCCTAGGCCTCAATCGTCGAGCCCAGAGCCTTAGGCCTCAATCGTTGAGCCCCGAGCCCTCGGCCTGAGCCCCAGGCCTCAATCGTTGAGCCCCGAGCCCTCGGCCTGAGCCCCAGGCCTCAATCGTTGAGCCCCGAACCCTCGGCCTCAATTGTCAAGCTCAGGGCTTAGGCTTCAACTGTTGAGCCCCGAGCCCTCGGCGTGAGCCCCAGGCCTCAATTGTCGAGCCCAGGGCCCTAGGCCTCAATTGTCAAGCCCAGAGCCCTAGGCCTCAATTGTCAAGTCCAGGACCTTACTTTTCAATCATTGAGCCCTGTGCCCTAGGCCTGAGCCCCAGGCCTCAACTGTCGAGCCCAGGGCCCTAGGCCTCAATTGTCAAGCCCAGGGCTTAGGCTTCAATCGCTGAGCCTCGAGCCCTCGGCCTGAGCCCCAGGCCTCAATCGTTCAGCCCTGTGCCCTAGGCCTGAGCACCAGGCCTCAATCGTTGAGCCCTGTGCCCTAGGCCTGAGCACCAGGCTTCAATTATCCAGCCCCAAGCACCAGGCCCTGAGTCCCAAGAACAAAGTCATGCTCCTTTGCAAAATCCTTGCAAATCAACCACGCACTCAAGATGGCAGGCAATGTCCCCCCCCATGTTCCAACGATCAGGATTGTCTACCCTACACCATCATCGTCAACAAAGTGCATTTATATGGAGCTCTTCACCCAGGAAAACACCCACAAAACACTTCACAGGAGCACAAATTGGACAGGCTTTAACCCTGAGCCACATAAGGTGACATGAGGGACAGGTAATCTAAAAGCTTGGTCAAAAGGGAGGGGTGTAGTGGCTGGAGGAGGTTACAGAGATAGGGAGGGTTGTAGAGGCTGGAGGAGGTTACAGAGATAGGGAGTGTTGTAGGGCTGGAGGAGGTTACAGAGATAGGGAGGGGTGTAGGGGCTGGAGGAGGTTACAGAGATAGGGAGGGGTGTAGTTGCTGGAGGAGGTTACAGAGATAGGGAGGGTTGTAGGGGCTGGAGGAGGTTACAGAGATAGGGAGGGGTGTAGGGGCTGGAGGAGGTTACAGAGATAGGGAGGGTTGTAGGGGCTGGAGGAGGTTACAGAGGTAGAGAGGGTTGTAGGTGCTGGAGGAGGTTACAGAGATAGGGAGGAGTGTAGGAGCTGGAGGACGTTACAGAGATAGGGAGGGTTGTAGGGGCTGGAGGAGGTTACAGAGATAGGGAGGGTTGTATGGGCTGGAGGAGGTTACAGAGATAGGGAGGGTTGTATGGGCTGGAGGAGGTTACAGAGATAGGGAGGGGTGTAGGGGCTGGAGGAGGTTACAGAGATAGGGAGGGGTGTAGGGGCTGGAGGAGGTTACAGAGATAGGGAGGGTTGTAGGGTCTGGAGGAGGTTACAGAGATAGGGAGGGGTGTAGGGGCTGGAGGAGGTTACAGAGATAGGGAGGGTTGTGCGGGCTGGAGGAGGTTACAGAGATAGGGAGGGTTGTACGAGCTGGAGGAGGTTACAGAGATAGGGAGGGTTGTAGGAGCTGGAGGAGGTTACAGAGATAGGGAGGGGTGTAGGGGCTGGAGGAGGTTACAGAGATAGGGAGGGTGTAGGGCTGGAGGAGGTTACAGAGATAGGGAGGGGTGCAGGAGCTGGAGGAGGTTACAGAGTTAGGGAAGGGTGTAGGGGCTGGAGGAGGTTACAGAGATAGGGAGGGTTGTAGGGGCTGGAGGAGGTTACAGAGATAGGGAGGGTTGTAGGGGCTGGAGGATGTTACAGAGATAGGGAGGGTTGTACGGGCTGGAGGAGGTTACAGAGATAGGGAGGGTTGTACGGGCTGGAGGAGGTTACAGAGATAGGGAGGGTTGTAGGGGCTGGAGGAGGTTACAGAGATAGGGAGGGGTGTAGGGGCTGGAGGAGGTTACAGAGATAGGGAGGGTTGTACGGGCTGGAGGAGGATACTGTGATAGGGAGGGGTGTAGGGGCTAGAGGAGGTTACAGAGATAGGGAGGGTTGTAGGGGCTGGAGGAGGTTACTGTGATAGGGAGGGGTGTAGGGGCTGGAGGAGGTTACAGAGATAGGGAGGGTTGTACGGGCTGGAGGAGGTTACTGTGATAGGGAGGGTTGTACGGGCTGGAGGAGGTTACTGTGATAGGGAGGGTTGTACGGGCTGGAGGAGGTTACTGTAATAGGGAGGGTTGTACGGGCTGGAGGAGGTTACAGAGATAGGGAGGGGTGTAGGGGCTGGAGGAGGTTACAGAGATAGGGAGTGTTGTAGGGGCTGGAGGAGGTTACAGAGATAGGGAGTGTTGTAGGGGCTGGAGGAGGTTACAGAGATAGGGAGTGTTGTACGGGCTGGAGGGGGTTACAGAGATAGGGAGGGGTTGTAGGGGCTGGAGGAGGTTACAGAGATAGGGAGGGGTGTAGGGGCTGGAGGAGGTTACAGAGATAGGGTGGGGTGTAGGGGCTGGAGGAGGTTACAGAGATAGGGAGTGTTGTAGGGGCTGGAGGAGGTTACAGAGATAGGGAGTGTTGTACGGGCTGGAGGGGGTTACAGAGATAGGGAGGGGTGTAGGGGCTGGAGGAGGTTACAGAGATAGGGAGGGGTGTAGGGGCTGGAGGAGGTTACAGAGATAGGGTGGGGTGTAGGGGCTGGAGGAGGTTACAGAGATAAGGAGGAGTTGTAGGGGCTGGAGGAGGTTACAGAGATAGGGAGGGGTGTAGGGGCTGGAGGAGGTTACAGAGATAGGGAGGGGTGTAGTTGCTGGAGGAGGTTACAGAGATAGGGAGGGTTGTAGGGGCTGGAGGAGGTTACAGAGATAGGGAGGGGTGTAGGGGCTGGAGGAGGTTACAGAGATAGGGAGGGGTGTAGGGGCTGGAGGAGGTTACAGAGATAGGGAGGGGTGTAGGGGCTGGAGGAGGTTACAGAGATCGGAGGGGTGTAGGGACTGGAGGAGGTTACAAAGATAGGGAGGGGTTTAGGGACTGGAGGAGGTTACTGTGATAGGGAGGGGTATTGAGTGAATTGAAAACGAGGATGAAAGCGGGATATTGCTGGGCTGGGAGTTAATGGAGATCAGCGAGATGGG
>JANJGN010000037.1:12541070-12603617 GCA_026770705.1 Isurus oxyrinchus | reverse complement strand
CTGAGGTGTTGTCAGGGGAACTTGGCACTTCCAGGGGAGGGCTGCGGGCTGGCAATTAGCGCCCGGGTTACGGGTGACGGTCGCCACTGCAAACTGTCCCGGCTGGGTCAAGAATCTAAATAAACCCCCGTCCTCTTCCCCCACCTCCCCCCCCCCCACACCCGCCCCCCAGGCTCAATTTGGGCCCAGTAATCAACTAGGCCCCCAGTATTTAATTGTCCCGAGACAGGATTTAGCGTCAAGCCATTAGTGCAGCCAGTAATTACTGCTCCGGCTAAGCTAACACTTCACTGGACAGCAGCTGTTGCAGAGAGAGAGAGAGAGACCGGGCCATGGACCGGGATCGGAGTGACGGCAAAGCTTCCGGAAGGATCTAGTGTTTTTATCTCCCTCCATTGCCCCGACACCAGCCTCCACCCCCCCTCGGCCTCCGCCTCCCCCACCCCACTCCAAGCCCCTGCCGGCTTTGCCTCATCAGATCTGTTGGAGGGTCAGTGCTGAGGGAGCGGCCGCACTGTCGGAGGGTCAGTGCTGAGGGAGCGCCGTACTGTCGGAGGGTCAGTGCTGAGGGAGCGCCGTACTGTCGGAGGGTCAGTGCTGAGGGAGCGCCGCACTGTCAGAGGGTCAGTGCTGAGGGAGCGCCGCACTGTCAGAGGGTCAGTGCTGAGGGAGCGCCGCACTGTCGGAGGGTCAGTGCTGAGGGAGCGCCGCACTGTCAGAGGGTCAGTGCTGAGGGAGCGCCGCACTGTGGGAGGGTCAGTGCTGAGGGAGCGCCGCACTGTCGGAGGGTCAGCGCTGAGGGAGCGCCGCACTGTCGGAGGGTCAGTGCTGAGGGAGCGCCGCACTGTCGGAGGGTCAGTACTGAGGGAGTGCCGCACTGTCGGAGGGTCAGTACTGAGGGAGCGCCGCACTGTCGGAGGGTCAGTACTGAGGGAGCGCCGCACTGTCGGAGGGAGAGTACTGAGGGAGAGCCGCACTGTTCGGAAGGGTCAGTGCTGAGGGAGAGCCGCACTGTCGGAGGGTCAGTGCTGAGGGAGCGCCGCACTGTGGGAGGGTCAGTGCTGAGGAGCGCCGCACTGTGGGAGGGTCAGTGCTGAGGGAGCGCCGCACTGTCGGAGGGTCAGTGCTGAGGGAGCGCCGCACTGTCGGAGGGTCAGTGCTGAGGGAGCGCCGCACTGTCGGAGGGTCAGTGCTGAGGGAGCACCGCACTGTCAGAGGGTCAGTGCTGAGGGAGCGTCGCACTGTCGGAGGGTCAGTGCTGAGGGAGCGCCGCACTGTCAGAGGGTCAGTGCTGAGGGAGCGCCGCACTGTCAGAGGGTCAGTGCTGAGGGAGTGCCGCACTGTCAGAAGGTCAGTACTGAGGGTGCGCCGCACTGTCGGGAGGGTCAGTACTGAGGGAGCGCCGCACTGTTGGAGAGTCAGTACTGAGGGAGTGCCGCACTGTCGGAGGTGCCGTCTTTCAGGATGAGACATTAACCGAGGCCCCGTCTGCCCTCTCGGGTGGGGGTAAAAGATCCCACGGCACTACTGGGAGAAGAGCAGGGGGGAGTTCTCCCCGCTGTCCTGAGGCCGATATTTATCCCTCATGGGAATAACAGCACCACGGCAGACGGTCAATGTCATGTTGTGGGTTGGTGGGATCCTGCTGTGTGCACCTCACTGGCTATCACGTGTCTCTGGACCCCCTGACTGGATGAGAATTGAATGTCTCTGTCCGAGTGGTCTTGGGGACAGTTGCTTGTACCCCTCTCCACGCTGTGCCCACTTCCCCGGTCCCCCTGTGCCACCTTGCTCAGTCAGGATACCTCGGTACTCACCCGCACTGACCGTTACAGCATGACAAACTGCTCTCTCCAGCTGCTGCTGCTCACCACCAGAGCCAGGTTCGTCTTCTTAATCAGCTTGTCGACAGTATTCTGTGGAAATGATGCAGAAATGGCAGCGGAGAAGATGGGTTAGTCCCATTAGACTGTGAAAAACACACACACACAGGAACTCGAGGCCATTCAGCCCCTCTCGAGCCTGTTATACAGGAACCCCAGACCATTCAGCCCCGTGATCCTGTTACACAGGAACTCGAGGCCATTCAGCCCCTCTCGAGCCTGTTATACAGGAACCTCAGGCCATTCAGCCCTTCTTGAGTCTGTTATACAGGAACCCCTAGGCCATTCAGCCCCCTCTCAAACCTGTTATACAGGAACCTGAGGCCATTCAGCCCCATGATCCTGTTACACAGGAACTTGAGGCCATTCAGCCCCTCTCAAGCCTGTTATACAGAAACCTGAGGCCATTCAGCCCCATGATCCTGCTACACAGGAATTTGAGGCCATTCAGCCCCTCTCAAGCCTGTTATACAGAAACCTGAGGCCATTCAGCCCCATGATCCTGCTACACAGGAATTTGAGGCCATTCAGCCCCTCTCAAGCCTGTTATACAGAAACCTGAGGCCATTCAGCCCCATGATCCTGCTACACAGGAATTTGAGGCCATTCAGCCCCTCTGGAGCCTGTTATACAGGAACCCAAGGCCATTCATCCCCTCTCAATCCTATTATACAGGAACTGAGGATATTCAGCCCCTCTCAAGCCCGTTATACAGGAACCCAAGGCCATTCAGCCCCTCTCAATCCTGTTATACAGGAACCTGAGGCCATTGAGCCCCGTGATCCTGCTACACAGGAATTCGGAGGCCATTCAGCCCCTCTCGAGCCTGTTACACAGCAACAGAAGGAGGCCATTCAACCCCTCTCGAGCCTGTTACATAAGAACAGCTGGAGGCCATTCAGCCCCTCCTCAAGCCTGTTGCTCGATACGGGGACTGCCTCCCCGCCCGCCTCGGGAGTGGCGGTGGGGGGGGCTCAATGAAGTAGCCGCTCCTTTGCGGGCTATTTGACCTGGAGGGGCAGTGCGGCTGGCTGTGCAACGATCCTCCCGACACGAGTCCCGGATGGATTACTCCCCGGACCCCCACACCCCACCCCCCCCCCCCCCCCCCCCCCCCCCCAAACAAGACACTGGAGTCCTGAAGCTCTCCCCAATGCCCCCCCACCCCCCATCACCCCCGCCAAGGGGAAACATGACAGGGAGACCCCTGACCTTAAACTCGTAGGACTCCTCGATGATGATCTCCGTCTTGACCGGCTCACCCAAGCGACGGGCAGCCGAGCTTGGTGACAGCCTCCTCCTCATCCGGCAGCATGCCTGGCCGATTCTCGTTGGGGTCGCCTGAGGGCAGAGTTCAAGGGTGGCAGGTCAGGCTGGTGAGACACCGGGCCAAGGCGGCGAACAGTTTTTAAAAAGAGATTCGCTCCTGGTCAAGGAGTTTCCCTTTGACGTCTCTCATCACGTGATGTGGGCGGGGGGGGTGGGGTGGGGGGGGCGGAATCGCTGGACTAGGCCAGCGTTTGTTGCCCACCCCTAATTACCCCTTGAACTGAGTGTCTCGCTCGGCCAAGAGTCAACCACTTGGCTGTGGGTCACAAGTGGGCCAGACCGGGTAAGGAGGGCAGATTTCCCTCCCTAAAGGGGACATCAGTGACCCAGATGGGTCTTTACAACAATTTACAACAATTGATGATAGTTTCATGGTCACCATCACTGAGACTAGTTTTCAATTCCAGATTTATTAACTGAATTTACATTCCACCGGCTGCCCTGGTGGGGTTTGAACCCCTGTTCCCCAGAGCATTAACCCGGGTCCCTGGGTCTCCAGTCCAGTGGCATTACCACCATGTCACCCTCTGCCCACAGGGCATTAATTCTCCTCCCCATTTGCCCCTCAGTAGTTTGGGGTTGGGCCTTCCTTTGGGGTTGGGCCTTCCTCAAAACCCCTCTTTGCAACGTCATAGGGCAGTGAACACTTTAGTAGTGTTGCCATGGGGACTGGTGTCGCCGACGCAGCCACGTACCAACTAGGAGCAGGGGGAGGCCATTCGGCCCCTCGAGCTGGCTCCGCCATTCTATACCACCGTGGCTGATCTGGTTGTGGCCTTAACCTCACTTTCCTGTCTGTCCCCACATAACCCTCGACCCCCTCGTCAATCCAAAATCTGTCTAACTCGGCCTTGAATATATTCAGTGACCCAGCCTCCCCTGCTCTCTGTGGGGGGGGGGAGAATTCCACAGACTGACCACCCTCTGAGAGAGGAAATTCCTCCTCATCTCCGTCTTCAATAGGAGACCCCTTATTCTGAAACTGTGCCCCCCTCCTTGTTCTAGATACCCCCACGAGGGGGAAACATCCTCTCAGCCTCCACCCTGTCAAACCCCCACCCCCCCTCCCCCTCAGGATCTGATATGTTTCAATAAGATCACCTCTCATTCTTCTAAACCCCAATGGGTACAGGGCCCAACCTGCTCAACCTTTCCTCATGAGACAAACCCCCTTCATCCCGGGAATCAGCCGAGTGAACCTTCTCTGAACGGCCTCCAGTGCGAGTCTATCCCTCCTTAAATAAGGAGAGCAAGAGTGGCCCCGAACAGTAAGTCACGTTGCTGTTTGTGGGATCTTGCTGTGCGCCAACGGGCTGCTGAGTTGCCTACGCGACAACAGGGACCACACTTCAAAAAAATTAAGTCCTTCGTCGGGTGCGAAAGGCTCTGGGACGTCCCGAGGGGGGGGGGTGGCAGGAGCTGGAGAGACGGGGATGTCTTTGAAATGAAAACGACAGGCCTGTCCTCCTCTCCCCGGTGACCAGGGTCAGAACCTGTGGAACACGCCCCCCCACCCCCCCCCCCTCCCTTTCCAACCGTCCCCGACCTTGGGGAAGGCTTATCAACTTCCCCTCAGCTTTCCTGTCCTGCTCCCTCGGTGCAACCCGGTCTGGGTGGTCTATAGGCTTCGGCCTACTCCTCAGCACAACTGGAGCCTCACCTCTTCGCTTCCCCACCTCGACGAGCACGGGGTCACCGAGTTCAACAAAGAAATTCTTGTTCTTCTCATATTCTTCGTCGTCAATGATTTGGATTTCAATGACCTGCCTGGAACGGAGGGTGAAGAGAGAGGGTTACACGTCATTTCCAATCACCGCCCACTCCAAAGGCTCCAGCCTCATAATCCGGGTCGACATTCCCCCAGTGCTGAGGGAGCGCCGCACTGTCGGAGGGTCAGTGCTGAGGGAGCGCCGCACTGTCGGAGGGTCAGTGCTGAGGGAGAGCCGCACTGTCAGAGAGTCAGTACTGAGGGTGTGCCGCACTGTAGGAGGGTCAGTGCTGAGGGAGCGCCGCACTGTCGGAGGGTCAGTACTGAGGGAGCGCCGCACTGTCGGAGGGTCAGTGCTGAGGGAGTGCCGCACTGTCGGAGGGTCAGTGCTGAGAGAGCGCCGCACTGTCGGAGGGTCAGTGCTGAGGGAGCGCCGCGCTGTCGGAGGGTCAGTGCTGAGAGAGCGCCGCACTGTCGGAGGGTCAGTGCTGAGGGAGCGCCGCACTGTCGGAGGGTCAGTGCTGAGGGAGCGCCGCACTGTCGGAGGGTCAGTGCTGAGGGAGCGCCGCACTGTCGGAGGGTCGGTGCTGAGGGAGTGCCGCACTGTCAGAGGTTCAGTACTGAGGGAGTGCCGCACTGTCAGAGGTTCAGTACTGAGGGAGCGCCGCACTGTGGGAGGGTCAGTGCTGAGGGAGCGCCGCACTGTCGGAGGGTCGGTGCTGAGGGAGCGCCGCACTGTCGGAGGGTCAGTGCTGAGGGAGCGCCGCACTGTCGGAGGGTCAGTGCTGAGGGAGCGCCGCACTGTCGGACGGTCAGTGCTGAGGGAGCGCCGCACTGTTAGAGGGTCAGTGCTGAGGGAGTGCCACACTGTCGGAGGGTCAGTGCTGAGGGAGCGCCGCACTGTCGGAGGGTCAGTGCTGAGGGAGCGCCGCACTGTCGGAGGGTCAGCGCTGAGGGAGCGCCGCACTGTCGGAGGGTCAGTGCTGAGGGAGCGCCGCACTGTCGGAGGGTCAGTGCTGAGGGAGCGCCGCACTATCGGAGGGTCAGTGCTGAGGGAGCGCCGCACTGTCGGAGGGTCAGTGCTGAGGGAACGCCAAACTGTCGGAGGGTCAGTGCTGAGGGAGCGCCGCACTGTCGGAGGGTCAGTGCTGAGGGAGCGCCGCACTGTCGGAGGGTCAGTGCTGAGGCAGCGCCGCGCTGTTGGAGGGTCAGTGCTGAGGGAGAGCCGCACTGTCAGAGAGTCAGTACTGAGGGTGTGCCGCACTGTCGGAGGGTCAGTGCTGAGGGAGCGCCGCACTGTCGGAGGGTCAGTACTGAGGGAGTGCCGCACTGTCGGAGGGTCAGTGCTGAGGGAGCGCCGCACTGTCGGAGTGTCAGCGCTGAGGGAGCGCCGCACTGTCGGAGGGTCAGTGCTGAGGGAGCGCCGCACTGTCGGAGGGTCAGTGCTGAGGGAGCGCCGCACTATCAGAGGGTCAGTGCTGAGGGAACGCCAAACTGTCGGAGGGTCAGCGCTGAGGGAGCGCCGCACTGTCGGAGGGTCAGTGCTGAGGGAGCGCCGCGCTGTTGGAGGGTCAGTGCTGAGGGAGAGCCGCACTGTCAGAGAGTCAGTACTGAGGGTGTGCCGCACTGTCGGAGGGTCAGTGCTGAGGGAGCGCCGCACTGTCGGAGGGTCAGTACTGAGGGAGCGCCGCACTGTCGGAGGGTCAGTGCTGAGGGAGCGCCGCGCTGTCGGAGGGTCAGTGCTGAGGGAGCGCCGCGCTGTCGGAGGGTCAGTGCTGAGAGAGCGCCGCACTGTCGGAGGGTCAGTGCTGAGGGAGCGCCGCACTGTCGGAGGGTCAGTGCTGAGGGAGCGCCGCACTGTCGGAGGGTCAGTGCTGAGGGAGCGCCGCACTGTCGGAGGGTCAGTGCTGAGGGAGCGCCGCACTGTCGGAGGGTCGGTGCTGAGGGAGTGCCGCACTGTCAGAGGTTCAGTACTGAGGGAGTGCCGCACTGTCAGAGGTTCAGTACTGAGGGAGTGCCGCACTGTGGGAGGGTCAGTGCTGAGGGAGCGCCGCACTGTCGGAGGGTCGGTGCTGAGGGAGCGCCGCTCTGTCGGAGGGTCAGTGCTGAGGGAGCGCCGCACTGTCGGAGGGTCAGTGCTGAGGGAGCGCCGCACTGTCGGACGGTCAGTGCTGAGGGAGCGCCGCACTGTTAGAGGGTCAGTGCTGAGGGAGTGCCACACTGTCGGAGGGTCAGCGCTGAGGGAGCGCCGCACTGTCGGAGGGTCAGTGCTGAGGGAGCGCCGCACTGTCGGAGGGTCAGTGCTGAGGGAGCGCCGCACTATCGGAGGGTCAGTGCTGAGTGAGCGCCGCACTGTCGGAGGGTCAGTGCTGAGGGAACGCCAAACTGTCGGAGGGTCAGCGCTGAGGGAGCGCCGCACTGTCGGAGGGTCAGTGCTGAGGGAGCGCCGCGCTGTTGGAGGGTCAGTGCTGAGGGAGAGCCGCACTGTCAGAGAGTCAGTACTGAGGGTGTGCCGCACTGTCGGAGGGTCAGTGCTGAGGGAGCGCCGCACTGTCGGAGGGTCAGTACTGAGGGAGCGCCGCACTGTCGGAGGGTCAGTGCTGAGGGAGTGCCGCACTGTGGGAGGGTCAGTGCTGAGAGAGCGCCGCACTGTCGGAGGGTCAGTGCTGAGGGAGCGCCGCGCTGTCGGAGGGTCAGTGCTGAGAGAGCGCCGCACTGTCGGAGGGTCAGTGCTGAGGGAGCGCCGCACTGTCGGAGGGTCAGTGCTGAGGGAGCGCCGCACTGTCGGAGGGTCAGTGCTGAGGGAGCGCCGCACTGTTGGAGGGTCAGTGCTGAGGGAGAGCTGCACTGTCGGAGGGTCAGTGCTGAGGGAGGGCTGCACTGTCGGAGGGTCAGTGCTGAGGGAGGGCTGCACTGTCGGAGGGTCAGTGCTGAGGGAGTGCCGCACTGTCGGAGGTTCAGCACTGAGGGAGCGCCACACTGTCAGAGGGTCAGTGCTGAGGGAGTGCCGCACTGTCGGAGGTGCTGTATTTCAGGATGAGACATTAAACCGAGGCCCCGTCTGCCCTCTCGGGTGGGGGTAAAAGATCCCACGGCCACTATTGGGAGAAGAGCAGGGGGAGTTCTCCCCGCTGTCCTGGGGCCGATATTTATCCCTCACCCAACATCACTAAAAACAGGTGATCTGGGTCAGGGTCACATTGCTGTTTGTGGGATCTTGCTGTGCGTAAGTGGGCTGCTGAGTTTCCTGACATATGACGGTCCGATTTGAACCCTGTACAATACCTGGGTGTTAAACTAGCAGCGGACTTTTCACCTCGTTCCCAGTGACAGCCCTGCTGGTCACCATTGTGACTCCCTGATTTCCCGGTGATGTGGGAGGGGGGGGGGGGTGGGGGGGGGGGAGGGGGTATTGCTCCAGGGTATTTTCCCCCCCCCCGGCCTGACTCAGAGGGGCTGCAGATTCCCAGGCCACCCCACATCCCGGGGTCTCCGTCATCGTTCTATGACGGGCG
The DNA here is from genome assembly GCA_026770705.1 of Isurus oxyrinchus. NCBI lineage: Eukaryota > Metazoa > Chordata > Chondrichthyes > Lamniformes > Lamnidae > Isurus > Isurus oxyrinchus. Next base: position 12,595,182 of record JANJGN010000037.1, on the reverse strand, counting down.
GCCACCCACCCCTTCCTCTCCCCGCTGGCCATTATTCACCAGCTGGTCGACTAAGAGGGGCATCGTGCCCGAGCCCCATTCCAGAGCTCCCCTCCCACCACGGGGAGCAGATGGACACCAGCTCGAAGCCTGGGTCACTTCCCCAGCGTTCCACCCTCCTGTCCCTCCTCCTGAGGCCAGCAGGAGACATATGAAGTAAGGTCAGTAATAGAGTCTGCAGGGGGAGCTGTCAGACTGTGGACAAGCTGTGGTTATCATACTGTCCAATATCAAGGCATTCCCTCTCTCTCTGCCTCTCTCTCTCTCTGTCTCCCTCTCTCACACTCTCTCTCCCACTCTCTCTCTCTCTCTCCCACTCTCTCTCTCTCTCACCCACTCTCTCTCTCTCTCACCCACTCTCTCTCTCTCTCACCCACTCTCTCTCCCTGTCTTTCTCTCCCTCTCCCTCTCTCTCTCTGTCTCTCTCCCTGTCACACTCTCTCTGTTTCCCTCCCTCTCTTTCTCTCCCTATCATCCACTCTCTCTCTCAGTCTCTCCCTTTCTCTGACTCTCTCCCTGTCTCTTTGTCCCCTGAACCTCTCTCTCCCTCTCCCTACTTGTTATTTACCAGCTGCCAGTATTCCTCTGGGATTTGCCTTGATGTGCCACAGGGATCCTTGCTCAGAGCCCAAACACCATCTTTCGATATATTCAGCCAGTCAAACCAACATGGGTAGCAATCGAAAGCAAGTGGGGGCTACTGACCCTCCGAGAGCGCAGCTCTCCCTCAGCACTGACCCTCCGACAGTGCGGCTCTCCCTCAGCACTGACCCTCCGACAGTGCAGATCTCCCTCAGCACTGACCCTCCGACAGTGCAGCTCTCCCTCAGCACTGACCCTCCGACAGTGCAGCACTCCCTCAGCACTGACCCTCCGACAGTGCGGCGCTCCCTCAGCACTGACCGTCCGACAGTGCGGCTCTCCCTCAGCACTGAACCTCCGACAGTGCGGCGCTCCCTCAGCACTGATTCTCCGACAGTGTGGCGCTCCCTCAGCACTGACCCTCCGACAGTGCGGCGCTCCCTCAGCACTGACCCTCCGACAGTGCGGCGCTCCCTCAGCACTGAACCTCCGACAGTGCGGCGCTCCCTCAGCACTGATTCTCCGACAGTGCGGCTCTCCCTCAGCACTGACCCTCCGACAGTGCGGCGCTCCCTCAGCACTGACCCTCCGACAGTGCGGCGCTCCCTCAGCACTGACCCTCCGACAGTGCGGCGCTCCCCTCAGCACTGACCCTCCGACAGTGCGGCGCCCCCTCAGCACTGACCCTCTGACAGTACGGCTCTCCCTCAGCACTGACCCTCCGACAGTGAGGCAGTCCCTCGGTACTGTGATCGGAGAGTGCAGGGGGGGATTACATGTCTCATGGCTCTGAATTAAGAGTTCTAACCTCCAATCATCAGTGGGACAATGCTGAGAGAGAGAGAGAGAGAGAGTGAGAGACAGACAGAGAGAGAGGGAGACAGAGAGAGAGGGAGACAGAGAGAGAGATAGATAGACAGAGAAATGGAGGCAGAGAGACAGACAGAGAGGGACATAGAGAGAGAGAGAGAGACAGAGAGAGAGGCAGAGAGAGAGGCAGAGAGAGAGGCAGAGAGAGAGGCAGAGAGAGAGAGAGGCAGAGAGAGAGATAGATAGTCAGAGAAATGGAGGCAGAGAGACAGACAGAGAGGGACAGAGAGAGAGAGAGGGAGACAGAGACAGAGAGGCAGAGAGAGAGACAGAGAAATGGAGGTAGAGAGACAGACAGAGAGAAAGAGAGAGAGAGATGTCTGGGCAGAAGGGAGAGAGTTAATATAGAAATGTGCCAGGTTCTCTGAGTACACAGTGCGATCCCAGAGGAAACAGAGAGTGGATTGAGAAAGATTTTATGGGAGATGGAGGAGATGGCCTTAACACTGGCTGAAAAAATAAGAGACACTCTAAACAACTGCAGAGTTAACACAAACCTCCTGTCCTCATCAATACAGCCCATTCATCAGCGTTTACTCTCTCTCTTCCTCTGCCTTCGTCACATCAAATCCAAATATTTGGAACACTTTAGATGTTAGGAAGTTAAATCTATCTGCTGGCTGTTGCTGTATATAACAGGAGCATTGCAGAGTGTGTACAAGATTGGCAGGAACTCTCATAGTGGGGTCCAGAGCTCGGCTCGGATTCCAGAAAATTCCCACAGCTACACTCTGGAACAAAACAGACATCACCAGCTCCCACCCCCAATACCCCATCAAAATCATCACCCCCACCCCCACCCCCAATACCCCATCAAAATCATCACCCCCACCCCCAATACCCCATCAAAATCATCACCCCCACCCCCAATACCCCATCAAAATCATCACCCCCACCCCCAATACCCCATCAAAATCATCACCCCCACCCCCACCCCCAATACCCCATCAAAATCATCACCCCCACCCCCAATACCCCATCAAAATCATCACCCCCACCCCCAATACCCCATCAAAATCATCACCCCCACCCCCACCCCCAATACCCCATCAAAATCATCACCCCCACCCCCAATACCCCATCAAAATCATCACCCCCACCCCCAATACCCCATCAAAATCATCACCCCCACCCCCACCCCCAATACCCATCAAAATCATCACCCCCACCCCCCATACCCCATCAAAATCATCACCCCCACCCCCACCCCCCAATACCCCATCAAAATCATCACCCCCCACCCCCAATACCCCATCAAAATCATCACCCCCACCCCCACCCCCAATACCCCATCAAAATCATCACCCCCACCCCCACCCCCAATACCCCATCAAAATCATCACCCCCACCCCCAATACCCCATCAAAATCATCACCCCCACCCCCAATACCCCATCAAAATCATCACCCCCACCCCCAATACCCCATCAAAATCATCACCCCCACCCCCAATACCCCATCAAAATCATCACCCCCACCCCCAATACCCCATCAAAATCATCACCCCCACCCCCAATACCCCATCAAAATCATCACCCCCAACTCACAGCCACCTCCAATTACCCCATCAACTTCCTCCAGCCCCTACAACCCTCCCTATCTCTGTAACCTCCTCCAGCCCCTGCAAACCTCCCTATCTCTGTAACTTCCTCCAGCCCCTACAACCCTCCCTATCTCTGTAACCTCCTCCAGCCCCTACACCCCTCCCTATCTCTGTAACCTCCTCCAGCCCCTACACCCCTCCCTATCTCTGTAACCTCCTGAAGCCCCTGCAACCTCCCTATCGCCATAACCTCCTCCAGCCCCTACAACCCTCCCTATCTCCGTAACCTCCTCCAGCCCCTACAACCCTCCCTATCTCTGTAACCTCCTCCAGCCCCTACAACCCTCCCTATCTCCGTAACCTCCTCCAGCCCCTACAACCCTCCCTATCTCTGTAACCTCCTCCAGCCCCTACAACCCTCCCTATCTCTGTAACCTCCTCCAGCCCCTACAACCCTCCCTATCTCTGTAACCTCCTCCAGCCCCTACACACCTCCCTATCTCTGTAACCTCCTCCAGCCCCTACACCCCTCCCTATCTCTGTAACCTCCTCCAGCCCCTACAACCCTCCCTATCTCTGTAACCTCCTCCAGCCCCTACACCACTCCCTATCTCTGTAACCTCCTCCAGCCCCTACACCCCTCCCTATCTCTGTAACCTCCTCCAGCCCCTACACCCCTCCCTATCTCTGTAACCTCCTCCAGCCCCTACACCCCTCCCTATCTCTGTAACCTCCTCCAGTCCCTACAACCCTCCGAGATCTCTGCGCTCCTCCAATTCCGGCCTCTTGACCATCCCCCGATTCCCCATCGCTCCACCATTGGCGGCCGTGTCTTCAGCTGCCTGGAGTCTTTTAGCTGAAACCTAACCTCATGACCCCTACTCAAGAGGCAGTATCCAGCCTTGTAAAATGTTCAGGTAATGCTAAATGATGAAAAATATTGCTGGCTTTAGAGTTTATTTCTAAATTTCTAAATACAGCTCTGTTTACAAAATTGAGCTCCACTAAAATTAGTAAACAATTGCGTAGGAGGAGTGGGAACATTAAACAGTGAAGAGTTTCAACCTATGTAGAGACACAGTCAGTAACACAGGGAGCTGGGGGAGAGGGGTTACTGAGTGACAGTGTGAGGGAGCTGGATTAACATCAGTAGAAATACTGTCAGTAACACAGGGTGCTGGAGGGAGAGGGGTTACTGAGTGACAGTGTGAGGGAGCTGGATTAACATCAGTAGAGATACAGTCACTAACACAGGGAGCAGGGGGAGAGGGGTTACTGAGTGACTGTGTGAGGGAGCTGGATTAACATCAGTAGAGATACAGTCAGTAACTCAGGGCACTAGTGGGAGAGGCTTTACTGACTGACAGTGTGAGGGAGCTGGATTAACATCAGTAGAGATACAGTCAGTAACACAGGGAGCTGGGGGGAGAGGGGTTACCGAGTTACAGTGTGATGGAGCTGGATTAACATCAGTAGAGGTACATTCAGTAACACAGTGCGCTGGGGGAGAGGGGTTACTGAGTGACAGTGTGAGGGAGCTGGATTAACATCAGTAGAGATACAGTCAGTAACACAGTGCGCTGGGGGAGAGAGGTTACTGAGTGACAGTGTGAGGGAGCTGGATTAACATCAGTAGAGGTGCAGTCAATAACACAGGGTGCTGGGGGGAGAGGGGTTACTGAGTGACAGTGTGAGGCAGCTGGATTAACATCAGTAGAGACACAGTCAGTAACACAGGGAGCTGGGGGAGAGGGGTTACTGAGTGACAGTGTGAGGGAGCTGGATTAACATCAGTAGAGGTATAGTCAGTAACACAGTGCGCTGGGGGGAGAGGGGTTACTGAGTGACAGTGTGAGGGAGCTGGATTAACATCAGTAGAGATACCGTCAGTAACACAGGGTGCTGGGGGGAGAGGGGTTACTGAGTGACAGTGTGAGGGAGTTGATTAACATCAGTAGAGATACAGTCAGTAACACAGGGCGCTGGGGGGAGAGGGGTTACTGAGTGACAGTGTGAGGGAGTTGATTAACATCAGTAGAGATACAGACAGTAACACAGGGAGCTGGGGGAGAGTGGTTACTGAGTGACAGTGTGAGGGAGCTGGATTAACATCAGTAGAGATATAGTCAGTAACACGGGGCACTGGGGGAGAGTGGTTACTGAGTGACAGTGTGAGGGAGCTGGATTAACATCAGTAGAGATACAGTCAGTAACACAGGGCGCTGGGGGGAGAGGGGTTACTGAGTGACAGTGTGAGGGAGCTGGATTAACATCAGTAGAGATACAGTCAGTAACTCAGGGTGCTGGGGGAGATGGGTAACTGAGAAACAGTGTGAGGGAGCTGGATTAACATCAGTAGAGATACAGTCAGTAACACAGGGCACTAGTGGGAGAGGCTTTACTGACTGACAGTGTGAGGGAGCTGGATTAACATCAGTAGAGATACAGTTAGTAACACAGGGAGCTGGGGGAGAGGGGTTACCGAGTTACAGTGTGATGGAGCTGGATTAACATCAGTAGAGGTACAGTCAGTAACACAGTGCGCTGGGGGAGAGGGGTTACTGAGTGACAGTGTGAGGGAGCTGGATTAACATCAGTAGAGATACAGTCAGTAACACAGTGCGCTGGGGGAGAGGGGTTACTGAGTGACAGTGTGAGGGAGCTGGATTAACATCAGTAGAGATACAGTCACTAACACAGGTTGCTGGGGGGAGAGGGGTTACTGAGTGACAGTGTGAGGCAGCTGGATTAACATCAGTAGAGATACAGTCACTAACACAGGGCGCTGGGTGTGAGAGGGGTTACTGAGTGACAGTGTGAGGGAGCTGGATTAACATCAGTAGAGATACAGTCAGTAACTCAGGGTGCTGGGGGAGAGGGGTTACTGAGTGACAGTGTGAGGGAGCTGGATTAACATCAGTAGAGATACAGTCAGTAACACAGGGCACTGGGGGGAGAGGGGTTACTGAGTGACAGTGTGAGGGAGCTGGATTAACATCAGTAGAGATACAGTCAGTAACACAGGGCGCTGGGGGAGAGGGGTTACTGAGTGACAGTGTGAGGGAGCTGGATTAACATCAGTAGAGATACAGTCAGTAACACAGGGCGCTGGGGGGAGAGGGGTTACCGAGTTACAGTGTGATGGAGCTGGATTAACATCAGTAGAGGTACAGTCAGTAACACAGTGCGCTGGGGGAGAGGGGTTACTGAGTGACAGTGTGAGGGAGCTGGATTAACATCAGTAGAGTTACAGTCAGTAACACAGGGCGCTGGGGGAGAGGGGTTACTGAGTGACAGTGTGAGGGAGCTGGATTAACATCAGTAGAGATACAGTCAGTAACTCAGGGTGCTGGGGGAGAGGGGTTACTGAGTGACAGTGTGAGGGAGCTGGATTAACATCAGTAGAGATACAGTCAGTAACACAGGGCACTGGGGGGAGAGGGGTTACTGAGTGACAGTGTGAGGGAGCTGGATTAACATCAGTAGAGATACAGTCAGTAACACAGGGCGCTGGGGGAGAGGGGTTACTGAGTGACAGTGTGAGGGAGCTGGATTAACATCAGTAGAGATACAGTCAGTAACACAGGGCGCTGGGGGGAGAGGGGTTACCGAGTTACAGTGTGATGGAGCTGGATTAACATCAGTAGAGATACAATCAGTAACACAGGGCGCTGGGGGGAGAGGGGTTACTGAGTGACAGTGTGAGGGAGCTGGATTAACATCAGTAGAGATACAATCAGTAACACAGGGCGCTGGGGGGAGAGGAATCCAAGAAGATCAGCGAGAGAGAGTGAGAGGAGAGATATATTGAGAGATGGTATTTTTAAATAGAAAAATACTCATCCTGAATGTTAATAAAAGCTTTCTAAGTAATTAAATATGCATAATATGAAATGAAGATTAGATTTTAAACATGAATATGTTATAAATGGAATGATTGATAAGACAATGGGAATTGGGATCTGAAATTCTATTCTCAGAATGAAGGATGTCAAGGTCTCGGAGAGGGTGCAGAGGAGATTTTCTAGAACGTTCCCAAGGATGACGGACCTCAGTTCATGTGGAGAGACTGGGAGGAGCTGGGATTGTTCTCCTTAGAGCAGAGAAGGTTAAGGGGGAGATTGAATTGAGGCGTTCAAAATCAGGAAGGGTTTGGATCGAGCGAATGAGGAGAGACTGTTCCCAGTGTCAGGAGGGTCAGTAACCAGAGGGACACAGATTGAAGAGAATCGGTAATAGAGCCAGAGGGGGAGATGAGGAGAATGTTTTTTTTACACAGCGAGTTGCTGTGATCTGGAAGGCGCTGCCTGAAAGGGCGGTGGAAGCAGATTCAATAGGAACTTATAACAAGATGGTGAATCTTTCTGAGGGCCGCAGGGATTTGTAGAAACAATGTGGGGGCCTAAGGGCCAATGCTTTGTGTCCTTGAATTGAGGTTAAGTAAGGCTCTTTTAAAAATCATCACTGCTCCACCTACAGAACATTCTATAAGGAAAAGATGCAACAGATTTGCAGAATAACATTTAAAATGAAGCTAAAAGTCTTGAGTTACAATGCAGTTACAATGCATGCTGGGATAGATGAGACATCTTCTATCTCAATTTCCAAAATGGCTGCCATAGGAACACAACGAGGAAACCGCAAACTTCCCTGAAATTCCCTCCAATGTTATTATAATATCACTTGCCAAGCTGGGCTACAGGACACGGGGAAAACTACCCACCCTCCGACAGAGGTTCAGTACTGAGGAAGCGCCACACTCTCGGAGGGAACATACTGAGGGAGCACCGCACTGTCAGAGGGTCAGCGCTGAGGGAGCGCCGCACTGTCAGAGGGTCAGTGCTGAGGGAGTGCCGCACTGTCGGAGGATCAGCACTGAGGGAGCACCGCACTGTCGGAGGGTCAGCACTGAGGGAGCACCGCACTGTCGGAGGGTCAGTGCTGAGGGAGCACCGCACTGTCGGAGGGTCAGCACTGAGGGAGCACCGCACTGTCGGAGGGTCAGCACTGAGGGAGCACCACACTGTCGGAGGGTCAGCACTGAGGGAGCACCGCACTGTCGGAGGGTCAGTGCTGAGGGACTGCCGCACTGTCGGAGGGTCAGTGCTGAGGGAGCACCGCATTGTCGGAGGGTCAGTGCTGAGGGACTGCTGCACTGTCGGAGGGTCAGTACTGAGGGAGCGCCGCACTGTCGGAGCGTCAGCGCTGAGGGAGCGCCGCACTGTCGGACGGTCAGTGCTGAGGGAGAGCCGCACTGTCGGAGGGTCAGCGCTGAGGGAGCGCCGCGCTGTCGGAGGGTCAGCGCTGAGGGAGCGCCGCACTGTCGGAGGGTCGGCGCTGAGGGAGTGCTGCACTGTCGGAGGGTCAGTGCTGAGGGAGTGCTGCACTGTTGGAGGGTCAGTGCTGAGGGAGTGCCGCACTATGGGAGGGTCAGCACTGAGGGAGTGCCGCACTGTTGGAGGTGCTGTCTTTCAGGATGAGACATCAAACCGAGGCCCCTTCTGCCCTCTCGGGTGGGGGTAAAAGATCCCACGGCCACTATTGGAAGAAGAGCAGGGGGGAGTTCTCCCCGCTGTCCTGGGGCTGATATTTATCCCTCACCCAACATCACTAAAAACAGATGATCTGCGTCATGGTCACATGGCTGTTAGTGGGATCTTGCGCAACTGATGGTTGCATTCCTAAAAATGAGATTAGCAATAAAGTAGATTCTGTCCACACCGTCCCCATCAAACACTCCCAGGACAGGTACAGCACAGGGTTAGATACAGAGTAAAGCTCCCTCTACACTGTCCCCATCAAACACTCCCAGGACAGGTACAGCACGGGGTTAGATACAGAGTAAATCAACCTCTACACTGTCCCCATCAAACACTCCCAGGACAGGTACAGCACGGGGTAAGATACAGAGTAAAGCTCCCTCTACACTGTCCCCATTAAACACTCCCAGGACAGGTACAGCACGGGGTTAGATACAGAGTAAAGCACCCTCTACACTGTCCCCATCAAACACTCCCAGGACAGGTACAGCACGGGGTTAGATACAGAGTAAAGCTCCCTCTACACCGTCCCCATCAAACACTCCCAGGACAGGTACAGCACGGGGTTAGATACAGAGTAAAGCTCCCTCTACACCATCCCCATCAAAAACTCCCAGGACAGGTACAGCACGGGGTTAGATACAGAGTAAAGCTCCCTCTACACTGTCCCCATCAAACACTCCCAGGACAGGTACAGCACGGGGTTAGATACAGAGTAAAGCTCCCTCTACACCGTCCCCATCAAACACTCCCAGGACAGGGAGAGCACAGGGTTAGATACAGAGTAAAGCTCCCTCTACACCATCCCCATCAAACACTCCCAGGACAGGTACAGCACGGGGTTAGATACAGAGTAAAGCTCCCTCTACACTGTCCCCATCAAACACTCCCAGGACAGGTACAGCACAGGGTTAGATACAGAGTAAAGCTCCCTCTACACCGTCCCCATCAAACACTCCCAGGACAGGGAGAGCACAGGGTTAGATACAGAGTAAAGCGCCCTCTACACTGTCCCCATCAAACACTCCCAGGACAGGTACAGCACGGGGTTAGATACAGACTAAAGCTCCCTCTACACTGTCCCCATCAAACACTCCCAGGACAGGTATAGCACGGGTTAGATACAGAGCAAAGCTCCCTCAACACTGTCCCCATCAAACACACCCAGGACAGGTACAGCACGGGGTTAGATACAGAGTAAAGCTCCATCTACACTGTCCCCATCAAACACTCCCAGGGCAGGTACAGCACGGGGTTAGATACAGAGTAAAGCTCCCTCGACACCATCCCCATCAAACACTCCCAGGACAGGTATAGCACGGGGTTAGATACAGAGTAAAGCTCCCTCTACACCGTCCCCATCAAACACTTCCAGGACAGGTACAGCACGGGGTTAGATACAGAGTAAAGCTCCCTCTGCACTGTCCCCATCAAACACTCCCAGGACAGGTACAGCACGGGGTTAGATACAGAGTAAAGCACCCTCTACACTGTCCCCATCAAACACTCCCAGGACAGGTATAGCATGGGGTTAGATACAGAGTAAATCTCCCTCTACACTGTCCCCATCAAATACTCCCAGGACAGGTACAGCACGGGGTTAGATACAGAGTGAAGCTCCCTCTACACCGTCCCCATCAAACAATCCCAGGACAGGTACAGCACGGGGTTAGATACAGAGTAAAGCTCCCTCTACACTGTCCCCATCAAACACTCCCAGGACAGGTACAGCACGGGGTTAGATACAGAGTAAAGCTCCCTCTACACTGTCCCCATCAAACAATCCCAGGACAGGTGCAGAACACGGTTACATACAGACTGAAGATCACTCTACACTGTCCCCATCAACAATCCCAGGACAGGTACAGCACGGGGTTAGATATAGAGTAATTTTCGATCAAGACTATCCCCACCAAACACGGTGAGGACAGGTACAGCTCGGAGGTAGACACAGAGTAAAGCACCCTCTAAACCGACCACATCAAAAACTCCTCGGGTAGGAACAGCACGGAGTTAGATACAGAGACTAGATCCTTGTACACTGACCACATCAAACACTGCCAGGAGAGGTACAGATTGGGCTTAGATACAGAGTAAAGCTCCCTCTACACTGTCCCCATCAAACACTCCCAGGACAGGGAGAGCACAGGGTTAGATACAGAGTAAAGCGCCCTCTACACTGTCCCCATCAAACACTCCCAGGACAGGTACAGCACGGGGTTAGATACAGACTAAAGCTCCCTCTACACTGTCCCCATCAAACACTCCCAGGACAGGTATAGCACGGGTTAGATACAGAGCAAAGCTCCCTCTACACTGTCCCCATCAAACACTCCCAGGACAGGTACAGCACGGGGTTAGATACAGAGTAAAGCTCCCTCTACACCGTCCCCATCAAACACTCCCAAGACAGGTACCGCATGTTGTTAGATACACATTAAAACTCCCTCTATACTGCCCCCATCAAACACTCCCAGGACAGGTACAGCACGGCGCTAGATACAGAGTAAAGCTCCCTCTACACTGTCGCCATCAAACACTCCCAGGACAGGTACAGCACGGGGTTAGATATAGAGTAATTTTCCATCAACACTCTCCCCACCAAACACGGCGAATACAGGTACAGCTCGGAAGTAGACACAGATTAAAGCACCCTCTACACCGTCCACATCAAAACACCTACAGTAGGAACAGCACGGGGTTAGATACAGATTCTAGATCCCTGTACACATTCCCCATCAAACACTCCCAGGACAGGTACAGCACAGGGTTAGATACAGAGTAAGGCTCCCTCTACACTGTCCCCATCAAACACTCCTAGGACAGGTACAGCACGGAGTTAGATAAAGAGTAAAGCTCCCTCTACACTGTCTCCATCAAACACTCCCAGGACAGGTACAGCACGGGGTTAGATACAGAGTAAGGCTCCCTCTACACTGTCCCCATCAAACACTCCTAGGACAGGTACAGCACGGAGTTAGATAAAGAGTAAAGCTCCCTCTACACCGTCCCCATCAAACACTCCCAGGACAGGTACCGCATGTTGTTAGATACACATTAAAACTCTCTCTGCACCGTCCCCATCAAACACTCCCAGGACAGGTACAGCACGGGGTTAGATACAGAGTAAAGCTCCCTCTACACCGTGCCCATCAAACAATCTCAGGACAGGTACAGCACGGGGTTAGATACAGAGTAAAGCTCCCTCTACACCATCCCCATCAGACCCTCCTAGGACAGGTACAGCACGGGGTTACATACAGACTGAAGATCACTCTACACTGTCCCCATCAACAATCCCAGGACAGGTACAGCACGGGGTTAGATATAGAGTAATTTTCGATCAAGACTATCCCCACCAAACACGGTGAGGACAGGTACAGCTCGGAGGTAGACACAGAGTAAAGCACCCTCTAAACCGACCACATCAAAAACTCCTCGGGTAGGAACAGCACGGAGTTAGATACAGAGACTAGATCCTTGTACACTGACCACATCAAACACTGCCAGGAGAGATACACATTGGGCTTAGATACAGAGGAAAGTTCCATCTAATCAGTCCCCAACAAAAACTACGAGGACAGATACAGCATGGGGATAGATACAGAGTAAAGATCCCTCTACACCGCCCCCATCAAACACTCTCAGGACAGGTACAGCACGGGGTTAGATACAGAGTAAAGCTCCCTCTACACTGTCCCCATCAAACACTCCCAGGACAGGTACAGCACGGGGTTAGATACAGAGTAAAGCTCCCTCTACACCGTCCCCATCAAACACTCCCAGGACAGGTACAGCACGGTGTTAGATACAGAGTAAAGCTCCCTCTACACCATCCCCATCAAACACTCCCAGGACAGGTACAGCACGGGGTTAGATACAGAGTAAAGCTCCCTCTACACTGTCCCCATCAAACACTCCCAGGACAGGTACAGCACAGGGTTAGATACAGAGTAAAGCTCCCTCTACACTGTCCCCATCAAACACTCCCAGGACAGGGAGAGCACAGGGTTAGATACAGAGTAAAGCGCCCTCTACACTGTCCCCATCAAACACTCCCAGGACAGGTACAGCACGGGGTTAGATACAGACTAAAGCTCCCTCTACACTGTCCCCATCAAACACTCCCAGGACAGGTATAGCACGGGTTAGATACAGAGCAAAGCTCCCTCTACACTGTCCCCATCAAACACTCCCAGGACAGGTACAGCACGGGGTTAGATACAGAGTAAAGCTCCCTCTACACCGTCCCCATCAAACACTCCCAAGACAGGTACCGCATGTTGTTAGATACACATTAAAACTCCCTCTATACTGCCCCCATCAAACACTCCCAGGACAGGTACAGCACGGCGCTAGATACAGAGTAAAGCTCCCTCTACACTGTCGCCATCAAACACTCCCAGGACAGGTACAGCACGGGGTTAGATATAGAGTAATTTTCCATCAACACTCTCCCCACCAAACACGGCGAATACAGGTACAGCTCGGAAGTAGACACAGATTAAAGCACCCTCTACACCGTCCACATCAAAACACCTACAGTAGGAACAGCACGGGGTTAGATACAGATTCTAGATCACCTGTACACATTCCCCATCAAACACTCCCAGGACAGGTACAGCACAGGGTTAGATACAGAGTAAGGCTCCCTCTACACTGTCCCCATCAAACACTCCTAGGACAGGTACAGCACGGAGTTAGATAAAGAGTAAAGCTCCCTCTACACTGTCTCCATCAAACACTCCCAGGACAGGTACAGCACGGGGTTAGATACAGAGTAAGGCTCCCTCTACACTGTCCCCATCAAACACTCCTAGGACAGGTACAGCACGGAGTTAGATAAAGAGTAAAGCTCCCTCTACACCGTCCCCATCAAACACTCCCAGGACAGGTACCGCATGTTGTTAGATACACATTAAAACTCTCTCTGCACCGTCCCCATCAAACACTCCCAGGACAGGTACAGCACGGGGTTAGATACAGAGTAAAGCTCCCTCTACACCGTGCCCATCAAACAATCTCAGGACAGGTACAGCACGGGGTTAGATACAGAGTAAAGCTCCCTCTACACCATCCCCATCAGACCCTCCTAGGACAGGTACAGCACGGGGTTACATACAGACTAAAGACCACTCTACACTGTCCCCATCAATAATGCCAGAATAGGTACAGTTAAGGCCCCTCTACACCGTCCCCATCAAACACTCCCAGGACGGGTACAGCATGCTGTTAGATACAGATTAAAGCTCCCTCTACACTGCCCCCATCAAACACTCCCAGGACAGGTACAGCACGGGGTTAGATACAGAGTAAAGCTCCCTCTATGCTGTCCCCATCAAACACTCCCAGGACAGGTACAGCACGGGGTTAGATACAGATACTAGAACCCTGTACACTTTCCTCATCAAACAATCCCAGGACAGGTACAGCACGGGGTTAGATACAGAGTAAAGCTCCCTCTACACCGTCCCCATCAAACACTCCTAGGACAGGTACAGCACGGGGTTACATACAGACTAAAGACCACTCTACATAGTCCCCATCAATAATGCCAGAATAGGTACAGTTAAGGCCCCTCTACACCGTCCCCATCAAACTCTCCCAGGATGGGTACAGCATGCTGTTAGATACAGATTAAAGCTCCCTCTACACTGCCCCCATCACATACTCCCAGGACAGGTACAGCACGGGGTTAGATACAGTGTAAAGCTCCCTCTACACTGTCCCCATCAAACACTCCCAGGACAGGTACAGCACGGGGTTAGATACAGAGCAAAGCTCCCTCTACACTGCCCCCATCAAACACTCCCAGGACAGGTACAGCACGGGGTTAGATACAGAGTAAAGCTCCCTCTACGCTGTGCCCATCAAACACTCCCAGGACAGGTACAGCACGGGGTTAAATACAGAGTAAAGCTCCCTCTACGCTGTCCCCATCAAACACTCCAAGGACAGGTGCAGCACGGGGTTAGATACAGAGTAATTTTCCATCAACACTATCCCCACCAAACACGGCGAGGACAGGTACAGCTCGGAAGTAGACACAGATTAAAGCACCCTCTACACCGTCCACATCAAAACTCCTACAGTAGGAACAGCACGGGGTTAGATACAGATTCTAGATCCCTGTACACTTTCCCTATCAAACTCTCCCAGGACAGGTGCTGAATAGGGTTACATACAGACTAAAGCTCCCTCTACACTGTCCCCATCAAACACTCCCAGGACAGGTACAGCACAGAGATAGATACAGAGTAAAGCTCCCTATACACTGTCCCCATCAAACACTCCCAGGACAGGTACAGCACGGGGTTAGCTACAGAGTAAAGCTCCCTCTACACTGTCCCCATCAAACACTTCCAGGACAGGTACAGCACGGGGTTAGATACAGAGTAAAGCTCCCTCTACGCTGTCCCCATCAAACACTTCCAGGATAGGTACAGGACAGGGCCAGATACAGAGTAAAAGTCACTCTACACAGTCCCAATCAAGCTCTCCCTCGATTGGCACACCATGGAGTCAGTTACAGAGTAATGCTCGGTCAACACTGTCCCCAACAAGCACTCCCAGGACAGGTACAGCACGGGGTTAGATGCAGAGTAATTTTCCATCAATACTATCCCCACCAAACACGGCGAGGACAGGTACAGCTTGGAAGTAGACACAGATTAAAGCACCTTCTACACCGTCCACATCAAAAACTCCTAGGGTAGGAACAGCATGGGGTTAGATACAGATTCTAGATCCTTGTACACTGTCCCCATCAAACAATCCCAGGACAGGTACAGCACAGCATTAGATACAGAGTAAAGCTCCCTCTATCCCGTCCCCATCAAACAATCCGAAGACACGTACAGGAAGGGCTTAGATACAGATTAAAGCTCCCTCTACACTGTCCCCACCAAACACTCCCAGGACAGGTACAGCACGGGGTTAGATACAGAGTAAAGCTCCCTCTACACTGTCCCCATCAAACACTCCCAGGACAGGTACAGCACGGGGTTAGATACAGAGAAAAGCTCCCTCTAAACTTTCCCCATCAAAAACTCCCAGAACAGTTACAGCATGGGGTAACATACATGGAAAAGCTCCCTCTACACTGTCCACATCTAACACTCCCTGGACAGGTACAGCACGAGGATAGACACAGAGTAAAGCTCCCTCTACACTGACCCCATCAAACATTCCCTGGACTGTTACCGTAGAGGGTTAGATACAGAGTAAAGCTCCCTCTACACTATCCCCATCAAACACATCCAAACTCCAGTACTGCAGGGTTAGACACAGAGTAAAGCTCCCTCTACACTGTCCCCATCAAACACTCCCAGGACAGGTACAGCACGGGGTTAGATACAGACTAAAGCTCCCTCTACACTGTCCCCATCAAACACTCCCAGGACAGGTAAAGCATGGATTTAGATACAGAGCAAAGCTCCGTCTACAATGACCCCATCAAACACTCCCAGGACAGGTACAGCATGGGGTTAGGTACAGAGTAAAGCCCCCACTACATTGTCCCTATGAAACACTCCCAGGAGAGGTACAGCACTGGGCAAGATACAGCAAAATGCCCACTTTACAGTATCTCTGTCAAACACTACAAAGACTGGTACAGCACGGGGTAAGATATAGAGTAAAACTCCCTCTACACTTCCTCCTTCAAAAACTCTCAGGACAGGTACAGCATGGAGTTAGATACAGAATAAAGCTCCCTCTACACTCTCCCCACCAAACACTCCCAGGACAGGTACAGCACGGAGTTAGATACAGAGTAAAGCTCCCTCTACACTGTCCCCATCAAACACTCCCAGGACAGGTTCAGCACGGGGAAGGATACACAATAAAGCTCCAATTACACTGTCCCCATCAAACACTCCCAGGACAGGTACAGCACGGGGTTAGATACAGAGTAAAGCTCCATCTGCACCGTCCACATCAAACTCTCCCAGGACAGGTACAGCACGGGGTAGGATACAGAGTAAAGCTCCAATTACACTGTCCCCATCAAACACTCCCAGGACAGGTACAGCACGGGGTTAGATACAGACTAAAGCTCCCTCTACACTGTCCCCATCAAACACTCCCAGGACAGGTACAGCATGGGGTTAGATACAGAGTAAAGCTCCCTCTACACTGTCCCCATCAAACACTCCCAGGACAGGTACAGCACGGGGTTAGATACAGAGTAAACCCTCTACACTGTCCCCATCAAACACTCCCAGGACAGGTACAGCACGGGGTTAGATACAGAGTAAAGCTCCCTCTATACTGTCCCCATCAAACACATCCAAACGCCAGTACTGCAGGGTTAGACACAGAGTAAAGCTCCCTCTACACTGTCCCCATCAAACACTCCCAGGACAGGTACAGCACGGGGTTAGATACAGAGTAAAGCTCCCTCTACACTGTCCCCATCAAACACTCCCAGGACAGGTACAGAACAGGGTAAGACACAGATTAAAGCACCCTCTACACCGTCCACATCAAAAACTCCTCGGGTAGGAACAGCACGGGGTTAGATACAGAGTCTAGATCCCTGTACACTGACCACATCAAACACTGCCAGGAGAGATACACATTGGGCTTAGATACAGAGGAAAGTTCCATCTAATCAGTCCCCAACAAACACTACGAGGACAGATACAGCATGGGGATAGATACAGAGGAAAGCTCCCTCTACACCGCCCCCATCTAACACTCCCAGGACAGGTACAGCACTGGGTAAGATACAGAGTAAAGCTCCCTCTACACCGTCCCCATCAAACACTCCCAGGACAGGTACAGCACGGGGTTAGATACAGAGTAAAGCTCCCTCTACACTGTCCCCATCAAACACTCCAAGGACAGGTACGGCACGGGGTTGGATACAGAGTAAAGCTCCAATTCCACTGTCCCCATCAAACACTCCCAGGACAGGTACAGCACGGGATTAGATACAGAGTAAAGCTCCCTCTACACTGTCCCCATCAAACACTCCTAGGACAGGTACAGCATGGGGTTAGATAAAGTGTAAAGCTCCCTCTACACCATACCCATCAAAAACTCCCAGTTCAGCTATAGCACTGTGTTAGATATAGAGTTAAGGTCCCTCTACACCGTCCCCATCAAACACTCCCAGGACAGGTACAGCACGGGGTTAGATACAGAGTAAAGCTCCCTCTATACTGTCCCCATCAAACACTCCCAGGACAGGTATAGCACGGATTTAGATAAAGAGTAAAGCTGCCTCCACACTGTCCCCATCTAACACTCCCAGGCAGTTATAGCACTGGGTAAGACACAGAAAAAGCCCACTTTACACTATCCCTAACAAACACTCCGAAGACTGTTACAGCACGGGGTAAGATATAGAGTAAAGCTCTCTCTACTCTGCCCCCAACAAACACATCCAAGGGCCAGTATTGCACAGGGGTAGACACAGAGTAAAGCTCCCTCTACACTGCCCCCATCAAACACTCCCAGGACAGGTACAGCACGGCGTTAGATACAGTGTAAAACTCCCTCTACACTGTCCCCATCAAACACTCCCAGGACAGGTACAGCACGGGGTTAGATACAGAGTAAAGCTCCCTCTTCACCGTCCCGATCAAACACTCCCAGGACAGGTACAGCACAGGGATAGATACAGAGTAAAGCTCCCTCTACACTGTCCCGATCAAACACTCCCAGGACAGGTACAGCACAGGGATAGATACAGAGTAAAGCTCCCTATTCACTGTCCCCATCAAACATTCCCTGCACTGGTACAGCACGTGGTTAGATAGAGAGTAAAGCTCCCTCTACACTGTCCCCATCAAACACTCCCAGGACAGGTACAGCACGGGGTTAGATACAGAGTAAAGCTCCTACTACACTATTCCCATCAAAAACTCCCAGGACAGGTACAGCATGGGGTTAGATATAGAGTAATTTTCCATCAACACTATCTCCACCAAACACGGCGAGGACAGGTACAGCTCGGAAGTAGACACAGATTAAAGCACCTTCTACACCGTCCATATCAAAAACTCCTAGGGTAGGAACAGCACGGGGTTAGATACAGAGTCTAGATCCTTGTACACTTTCCCCATCAAACACTCCCAGGAGAGGTACAGCACGGGGTTAGATACAGAGTAAAGCTCCCTCTACACTGACCCCATCAAACACTCCCAGGACAGGTACAGCACGGGGTTAGATACAGAGTAAAGCTCCCTCTACACTGTCCCCATCAAACACTCCCAGGACAGGTACAGCACGGGGTTAGATACAGAGTAAAGCTCCCTCTACACTGTCCCCATCAAACACTCCCAGGACAGGTACAGCACGGGGTTAGATACAGAGTAAAGCTCCCTCTACACTGTCCCCATCAAACACTCCCAGGACAGGTACAGCACGGGGTTAGATACAGAGTAAAGCTCCCTCTACACTGTCCCCATCAAACACTCCCAGGACAGGTACAGCATGGGGTTAGATATAGAGTAATTTTCCATCAACACTATCTCCACCAAACACGGCGAGGACAGGTAGAGCTCGGAGGTAAACACAGATTAAAGCACCCTCTGCACCGTCCACATCAAAAACTCCTAGGGTAGGAACAGCACGGGGTTAGATACAGAGTCTAGATCCCTGTACACTGACCACATCAAACACACCCAGGCGAGATACACATTGGGCTTAGATACAGAGGAAAGTTCCATCTAATCAGTCCCCAACAAACACTACGAGGACAGATACAGCATGGGGATAGATACAGAGTAAAGCTCCCTCTACGCTGTGCCCATCAAACACTCCCAGGACAGGTACAGCACGGGGTTAAATACAGAGTAAAGCTCCCTCTACGCTGTCCCCATCAAACACTCCAAGGACAGGTGCAGCACGGGGTTAGATACAGAGTAATTTTCCATCAACACTATCCCCACCAAACACGGCGAGGACAGGTACAGCTCGGAAGTAGACACAGATTAAAGCACCCTCTACACCGTCCACATCAAAACTCCTACAGTAGGAACAGCACGGGGTTAGATACAGATTCTAGATCCCTGTACACTTTCCCTATCAAACTCTCCCAGGACAGGTGCTGAATAGGGTTACATACAGACTAAAGCTCCCTCTACACTGTCCCCATCAAACACTCCCAGGACAGGTACAGCACAGAGATAGATACAGAGTAAAGCTCCCTATACACTGTCCCCATCAAACACTCCCAGGACAGGTACAGCACGGGGTTAGCTACAGAGTAAAGCTCCCTCTACACTGTCCCCATCAAACACTTCCAGGACAGGTACAGCACGGGGTTAGATACAGAGTAAAGCTCCCTCTACGCTGTCCCCATCAAACACTTCCAGGATAGGTACAGGACAGGGCCAGATACAGAGTAAAAGTCACTCTACACAGTCCCAATCAAGCTCTCCCTCGATTGGCACACCATGGAGTCAGTTACAGAGTAATGCTCGGTCAACACTGTCCCCAACAAGCACTCCCAGGACAGGTACAGCACGGGGTTAGATGCAGAGTAATTTTCCATCAATACTATCCCCACCAAACACGGCGAGGACAGGTACAGCTTGGAAGTAGACACAGATTAAAGCACCTTCTACACCGTCCACATCAAAAACTCCTAGGGTAGGAACAGCATGGGGTTAGATACAGATTCTAGATCCTTGTACACTGTCCCCATCAAACAATCCCAGGACAGGTACAGCACAGCATTAGATACAGAGTAAAGCTCCCTCTATCCCGTCCCCATCAAACAATCCGAAGACACGTACAGGAAGGGCTTAGATACAGATTAAAGCTCCCTCTACACTGTCCCCACCAAACACTCCCAGGACAGGTACAGCACGGGGTTAGATACAGAGTAAAGCTCCCTCTACACTGTCCCCATCAAACACTCCCAGGACAGGTACAGCACGGGGTTAGATACAGAGAAAAGCTCCCTCTAAACTTTCCCCATCAAAAACTCCCAGAACAGTTACAGCATGGGGTAACATACATGGAAAAGCTCCCTCTACACTGTCCACATCTAACACTCCCTGGACAGGTACAGCACGAGGATAGACACAGAGTAAAGCTCCCTCTACACTGACCCCATCAAACATTCCCTGGACTGTTACCGTAGAGGGTTAGATACAGAGTAAAGCTCCCTCTACACTATCCCCATCAAACACATCCAAACTCCAGTACTGCAGGGTTAGACACAGAGTAAAGCTCCCTCTACACTGTCCCCATCAAACACTCCCAGGACAGGTACAGCACGGGGTTAGATACAGACTAAAGCTCCCTCTACACTGTCCCCATCAAACACTCCCAGGACAGGTAAAGCATGGATTTAGATACAGAGCAAAGCTCCGTCTACAATGACCCCATCAAACACTCCCAGGACAGGTACAGCATGGGGTTAGGTACAGAGTAAAGCCCCCACTACATTGTCCCTATGAAACACTCCCAGGAGAGGTACAGCACTGGGCAAGATACAGCAAAATGCCCACTTTACAGTATCTCTGTCAAACACTACAAAGACTGGTACAGCACGGGGTAAGATATAGAGTAAAACTCCCTCTACACTTCCTCCTTCAAAAACTCTCAGGACAGGTACAGCATGGAGTTAGATACAGAATAAAGCTCCCTCTACACTCTCCCCACCAAACACTCCCAGGACAGGTACAGCACGGAGTTAGATACAGAGTAAAGCTCCCTCTACACTGTCCCCATCAAACACTCCCAGGACAGGTTCAGCACGGGGAAGGATACACAATAAAGCTCCAATTACACTGTCCCCATCAAACACTCCCAGGACAGGTACAGCACGGGGTTAGATACAGAGTAAAGCTCCATCTGCACCGTCCACATCAAACTCTCCCAGGACAGGTACAGCACGGGGTAGGATACAGAGTAAAGCTCCAATTACACTGTCCCCATCAAACACTCCCAGGACAGGTACAGCACGGGGTTAGATACAGACTAAAGCTCCCTCTACACTGTCCCCATCAAACACTCCCAGGACAGGTACAGCATGGGGTTAGATACAGAGTAAAGCTCCCTCTACACTGTCCCCATCAAACACTCCCAGGACAGGTACAGCACGGGGTTAGATACAGAGTAAACCCTCTACACTGTCCCCATCAAACACTCCCAGGACAGGTACAGCACGGGGTTAGATACAGAGTAAAGCTCCCTCTATACTGTCCCCATCAAACACATCCAAACGCCAGTACTGCAGGGTTAGACACAGAGTAAAGCTCCCTCTACACTGTCCCCATCAAACACTCCCAGGACAGGTACAGCACGGGGTTAGATACAGAGTAAAGCTCCCTCTACACTGTCCCCATCAAACACTCCCAGGACAGGTACAGAACAGGGTAAGACAAAGATTAAAGCACCCTCTACACCGTCCACATCAAAAACTCCTCGGGTAGGAACAGCACGGGGTTAGATACAGAGTCTAGATCCCTGTACACTGACCACATCAAACACTGCCAGGAGAGATACACATTGGGCTTAGATACAGAGGAAAGTTCCATCTAATCAGTCCCCAACAAACACTACGAGGACAGATACAGCATGGGGATAGATACAGAGGAAAGCTCCCTCTACACCGCCCCCATCTAACACTCCCAGGACAGGTACAGCACTGGGTAAGATACAGAGTAAAGCTCCCTCTACACCGTCCCCATCAAACACTCCCAGGACAGGTACAGCACGGGGTTAGATACAGAGTAAAGCTCCCTCTACACTGTCCCCATCAAACACTCCAAGGACAGGTACGGCACGGGGTTGGATACAGAGTAAAGCTCCAATTCCACTGTCCCCATCAAACACTCCCAGGACAGGTACAGCACGGGATTAGATACAGAGTAAAGCTCCCTCTACACTGTCCCCATCAAACACTCCCAGGACAGGTACAGCACGGGGTTAGATACAGAGTAAAGCTCCCTCTATACTGTCCCCATCAAACACTCCCAGGACAGGTATAGCACGGATTTAGATAAAGAGTAAAGCTGCCTCCACACTGTCCCCATCTAACACTCCCAGGCAGTTATAGCACTGGGTAAGACACAGAAAAAGCCCACTTTACACTATCCCTAACAAACACTCCGAAGACTGTTACAGCACGGGGTAAGATATAGAGTAAAGCTCTCTCTACTCTGCCCCCAACAAACACATCCAAGGGCCAGTATTGCACAGGGGTAGACACAGAGTAAAGCTCCCTCTACACTGCCCCCATCAAACACTCCCAGGACAGGTACAGCACGGCGTTAGATACAGTGTAAAACTCCCTCTACACTGTCCCCATCAAACACTCCCAGGACAGGTACAGCACGGGGTTAGATACAGAGTAAAGCTCCCTCTTCACCGTCCCGATCAAACACTCCCAGGACAGGTACAGCACAGGGATAGATACAGAGTAAAGCTCCCTCTACACTGTCCCGATCAAACACTCCCAGGACAGGTACAGCACAGGGATAGATACAGAGTAAAGCTCCCTATTCACTGTCCCCATCAAACATTCCCTGCACTGGTACAGCACGTGGTTAGATAGAGAGTAAAGCTCCCTCTACACTGTCCCCATCAAACACTCCCAGGACAGGTACAGCACGGGGTTAGATACAGAGTAAAGCTCCTACTACACTATTCCCATCAAAAACTCCCAGGACAGGTACAGCATGGGGTTAGATATAGAGTAATTTTCCATCAACACTATCTCCACCAAACACGGCGAGGACAGGTACAGCTCGGAAGTAGACACAGATTAAAGCACCTTCTACACCGTCCATATCAAAAACTCCTAGGGTAGGAACAGCACGGGGTTAGATACAGAGTCTAGATCCTTGTACACTTTCCCCATCAAACACTCCCAGGAGAGGTACAGCACGGGGTTAGATACAGAGTAAAGCTCCCTCTACACTGACCCCATCAAACACTCCCAGGACAGGTACAGCACGGGGTTAGATACAGAGTAAAGCTCCCTCTACACTGTCCCCATCAAACACTCCCAGGACAGGTACAGCACGGGGTTAGATACAGAGTAAAGCTCCCTCTACACTGTCCCCATCAAACACTCCCAGGACAGGTACAGCACGGGGTTAGATACAGAGTAAAGCTCCCTCTACACTGTCCCCATCAAACACTCCCAGGACAGGTGCAGCACGGGGTAAGATATAGAGTAATTTTCCATCAACACTATCTCCACCAAACACGGCGAGGACAGGTAGAGCTCGGAGGTAAACACAGAGTAAAGCTCCCTCTACACTGTCCCCAACAAACACTACGAGGACAGATACAGCATGGGGATAGATACAGAGTAAAGCTCCCTCTACACTGTCCCCATCAAACACTCCCAGGACAGGTACAGCACGGGGTTAGATACAGAGTAAAGCTCTCTCTACACTGTCCCTATCAAACACTCCCAGGACAGGTACAGCATGGGGTCGATAAAGTGTAAAGCTCCCTCTACACCATACCCATCAAAAACTCCCAGTTCAGCTATAGCACTGTGTTAGATATAGAGTTAAGGTCCCTCTACACCGTCCCCATCAAACACTCCCAGGACAGGTACAGCACGGTGTTAGATACAGAGTAAAGCTCCCTCTACACTGTCCCCACCAAACACTCCCAGGACAGGTACAGCACGGGGTTAGATACAGAGTAAAGCTCCCTTTATACTGTCCCCATCAAACACTCCCAGGACAGGTATAGCACGGATTTAGATAAAGAGTAAAGCTGCCTCCACACTGTCCCCATCAAACACTCCCAGGCAGTTATAGCACAGGGTAAGATACAGAAAAAGCCCACTTTACACTATCCCTAACAAACACTCCGAAGACTGTTACAGCACGGGGTAAGATATAGAGTAAAGCTCTCTCTACTCTGCCCCCAACAAACACATCCAAGGGCCAGTATTGCACAGGGGTAGACACAGAGTAAATCTCCCTCTACACTGCCCCCATCAAACACTCCCAGGACAGGTACAGCACAGGCATAGACACAGAGTAAAGCTCCCTCTACACTGTCCCGATCAAACACTCCCAGGACAGGTACAGCACGGTGTTAGATACAGTGTAAAACTCCCTCTACACTGTCCCCATCAAACACTCCCAGGACAGGTACATCACGGGGTTAGATACAGAGTAAAGCTCCCTCTTCACTGTCCCGATCAAACACTCCCAGGACAGGTACAGCACAGGGATAGATACAGAGTAAAGCTCCCTCTTCACTGTCCCGATCAAACACTCCCAGGACAGGTACAGCACGGGGTTCGATACAGAGTAAAGCTCCTACTACACTATTCCCATCAAAAACTCCCAGGACAGGTGCAGCACAGCATTAGATACAGAGTAAAGCTCCCTCTACACTGTCCCCATCAAACACTTCCAGGACAGGTACAGCACGGGCTTAGATACAGAATAAAGCTCCCTCTACACTGTCCCCACCAAACACTCCCAGGACAGGTACAGCACGGGGTTAGATACAGAGTAAAGCTCCCTCTACACCGTCCCCATCAAACACTCACAGGACAGGTTCAGCACGGGGTTAGATACCGAGAAAAGCTCCCTCTACACCGTCCCCATCAAACACTCCCAGGACAGGTACAGCACGGGGTTAGATACAGAGTAAAGCTCCCTCTACACTGTCCCCATCAAACACTCCCAGGACAGGTACAGCACGGGGTTAGATACAGAGTAAAGCTCCCTCTACACTGTCCACATCAAACACTCCCAGGACAGGTTCAGCACGGGGTTAGATACAGAGTAAAGCTCCCTCTACACCGTCCCCATCAAACACTCCCAGGACAGGTACAGCACGGGGTTAGATACAGAGTAAAGCTCCCTCTACACTGTCCCCATCAAACACTCCCAGGACAGGTACAGCATGGGGTTAGATACAGAGTAAAGCTCCCTCTACACTGACCCCATCAAACACTCCCAGGACAGGTACAGCACGGGGTTAGATACAGAGTAAAGCTCCCTCTACACTGTCCCCATCAAACACTCCTAGGACAGGTACAGCACGGGGTTAGATAAAGAGTAAATCTGCCTCCACACTGTCCCCATCAAACACTCCCAGGCAGTTATAGCACAGGGTAAGACACAGAAAAAGCCCACTTTACACTATCCCTAACAAACACTCCGAAGACTGTTACAGCACGGGGTAAGATATAGAGTAAATCACCCTCTACACTGTCCCCATCAAACACTCCCAGGACAGGTATAGCACGGGGTTAGATACAGAGTAAAGCTACCTCTACACTGTCCCCATCAAACACTCCCAGGACAGGTACAGCACAGGCTTAGACACAGAGTAATGCTCCCTCTACACTGTCCCCATCAAACACTCCCAGGACAGGTACAGCACAGGGCTGGATAGAGACTAAAGCTCCCTCTACATTGCACCCATCAAACACTCCCAGGACAGGTACAGCACAGGGTTGGATACAGATTAAAGCTCCCTCTACACTGTCCCCATCAAACACTCCCAGGACAGGTAAATCGCGGGGTTAGATACAGAGTAAATCTCCCTCTACACTGTCCCCATCAAACACTCCCAGGACAGGTACAGCACAGGCTTAGACACAGAGTAAAGCTCCCTCTACACTGTCCCGATCAAACACTCCCAGGACAGGTACAGCACGGTGTTAGATACAGTGTAAAACTCCCTCTACACCGTCCCCATCAAACACTCACAGGACAGGTTCAGCACGGGGTTAGATACCGAGAAAAGCTCCCTCTACACCGTCCCCATCAAACACTCCCAGGACAGGTACAGCACGGGGTTAGATACAGAGTAAAGCTCCCTCTACACTGTCCACATCAAACACTCCCAGGACAGGTTCAGCACGGGGTTAGATACAGAGTAAAGCTCCCTCTACACCGTCCCCATCAAACACTCCCAGGACAGGTACAGCACGGGGTTAGATACAGAGTAAAGCTCCCTCTACACTGTCCCCATCAAACACTCCCAGGACAGGTACAGCACGGGGTTAGATACAGAGTAAAGCTCCCTTTATACTGTCCCCATCAAACACTCCCAGGACAGGTATAGCACGGATTTAGATAAAGAGTAAAGCTGCCTCCACACTGTCCCCATCAAACACTCCCAGGCAGTTATAGCACAGGGTAAGATACAGAAAAAGCCCACTTTACACTATCCCTAACAAACACTCCGAAGACTGTTACAGCACGGGGTAAGATATAGAGTAAAGCTCTCTCTACTCTGCCCCCAACAAACACATCCAAGGGCCAGTATTGCACAGGGGTAGACACAGAGTAAATCTCCCTCTACACTGCCCCCATCAAACACTCCCAGGACAGGTACAGCACAGGCATAGACACAGAGTAAAGCTCCCTCTACACTGTCCCGATCAAACACTCCCAGGACAGGTACAGCACGGTGTTAGATACAGTGTAAAACTCCCTCTACACTGTCCCCATCAAACACTCCCAGGACAGGTACATCACGGGGTTAGATACAGAGTAAAGCTCCCTCTTCACTGTCCCGATCAAACACTCCCAGGACAGGTACAGCACAGGGATAGATACAGAGTAAAGCTCCCTCTTCACTGTCCCGATCAAACACTCCCAGGACAGGTACAGCACGGGGTTCGATACAGAGTAAAGCTCCTACTACACTATTCCCATCAAAAACTCCCAGGACAGGTGCAGCACAGCATTAGATACAGAGTAAAGCTCCCTCTACACTGTCCCCATCAAACACTTCCAGGACAGGTACAGCACGGGCTTAGATACAGAATAAAGCTCCCTCTACACTGTCCCCACCAAACACTCCCAGGACAGGTACAGCACGGGGTTAGATACAGAGTAAAGCTCCCTCTACACCGTCCCCATCAAACACTCACAGGACAGGTTCAGCACGGGGTTAGATACCGAGAAAAGCTCCCTCTACACCGTCCCCATCAAACACTCCCAGGACAGGTACAGCACGGGGTTAGATACAGAGTAAAGCTCCCTCTACACTGTCCCCATCAAACACTCCCAGGACAGGTACAGCACGGGGTTAGATACAGAGTAAAGCTCCCTCTACACTGTCCACATCAAACACTCCCAGGACAGGTTCAGCACGGGGTTAGATACAGAGTAAAGCTCCCTCTACACCGTCCCCATCAAACACTCCCAGGACAGGTACAGCACGGGGTTAGATACAGAGTAAAGCTCCCTCTACACTGTCCCCATCAAACACTCCCAGGACAGGTACAGCACGGGGTTAGATACAGAGTAAAGCTCCCTCTACACTGTCTCCATCAAACACTCCCAGGACAGGTACAGCACGGGGTTAGATACAGAGTAAAGCTCCCTCTACACCGTCCCTATCTAACACTCCCAGGACAGGTACAGCATGGGGTTAGATACAGAGTAAAGCTCCCTCTACACTGACCCCATCAAACACTCCCAGGACAGGTACAGCACGGGGTTAGATACAGAGTAAAGCTCCCTCTACACTGTCCCCATCAAACACTCCTAGGACAGGTACAGCACGGGGTTAGATAAAGAGTAAATCTGCCTCCACACTGTCCCCATCAAACACTCCCAGGCAGTTATAGCACAGGGTAAGACACAGAAAAAGCCCACTTTACACTATCCCTAACAAACACTCCGAAGACTGTTACAGCACGGGGTAAGATATAGAGTAAATCACCCTCTACACTGTCCCCATCAAACACTCCCAGGACAGGTATAGCACGGGGTTAGATACAGAGTAAAGCTACCTCTACACTGTCCCCATCAAACACTCCCAGGACAGGTACAGCACAGGCTTAGACACAGAGTAATGCTCCCTCTACACTGTCCCCATCAAACACTCCCAGGACAGGTACAGCACAGGGCTGGATAGAGACTAAAGCTCCCTCTACATTGCACCCATCAAACACTCCCAGGACAGGTACAGCACAGGGTTGGATACAGATTAAAGCTCCCTCTACACTGTCCCCATCAAACACTCCCAGGACAGGTAAATCGCGGGGTTAGATACAGAGTAAATCTCCCTCTACACTGTCCCCATCAAACACTCCCAGGACAGGTACAGCACAGGCTTAGACACAGAGTAAAGCTCCCTCTACACTGTCCCGATCAAACACTCCCAGGACAGGTACAGCACGGTGTTAGATACAGTGTAAAACTCCCTCTACACCGTCCCCATCAAACACTCACAGGACAGGTTCAGCACGGGGTTAGATACCGAGAAAAGCTCCCTCTACACCGTCCCCATCAAACACTCCCAGGACAGGTACAGCACGGGGTTAGATACAGAGTAAAGCTCCCTCTACACTGTCCACATCAAACACTCCCAGGACAGGTTCAGCACGGGGTTAGATACAGAGTAAAGCTCCCTCTACACCGTCCCCATCAAACACTCCCAGGACAGGTACAGCACGGGGTTAGATACAGAGTAAAGCTCCCTCTACACTGTCCCCATCAAACACTCCCAGGACAGGTACAGCATGGGGTTAGATACAGAGTAAAGCTCCCTCTACACTGACCCCATCAAACACTCCCAGGACAGGTACAGCACGGGTTTAGATACAGAGTAAAGCTCCCTCTACACTGACCCCATCAAACACTCCCAGGACAGGTGCAGCACGGGGTAAGATATAGAGTAATTTTCCATCAACACTGTCTCCACCAAACACGGCGAGGACAGGTAGAGCTCGGAGGTAAACACAGATTAAAGCACCCTCTGCACCGTCCACATCAAAAACTCCTAGGGTAGGAACAGCACGGGGTTAGATACAGAGTCTAGATCCCTGTACACTGACCACATCAAACACACCCAGGCGAGATACACATTGGGCTTAGATACAGAGGAAAGTTCCATCTAATCAGTCCCCAACAAACACTACGAGGACAGATACAGCATGGGGATAGATACAGAGTAAAGCTCCCTCTACACTGTCCCCATCAAACACTCCCAGGACAGGTAAATCGCGGTGTTAGATACAGAGTAAAGCTCCCTCTACACCGTCCCCATCAAACACACCCAGGACAGGTACAGCACGGGGTTAGATACAGAGTAAAGCTCCCTCTACACTGTCACCATCAAACACTCCCAGGACAGGTACAGCACTGTGTTAGATACAGAGTAAAGCTCCCTCTACACTGTCCCCATCAAACACTCCCAGGACAGGTACAGCATGGGGTTAGATACAGAGTAAAGCTCCCTCTACACTGTCCCCATCAAACACTCCCAGGACAGGTACAGCACGGTGTTAGATACAGAGTAAAGCTCCCTCTAGACTGTCCCCATCAAACTCTCCCAGGACAGGTACAGCACGGGGTAAGATATAGAGTAAAGCTCCCTCTACTCTGCCCCCAACAAACACATCCAAGGGCCAGTATTGCACAGGATTAGACAGAGAGTAAAGCTCCCTCTACACTGTCCCATCAAACACTCCCAGGACAGGTACAGCACGGGGTTAGCAACAGAGTAAAGCTCCATCTACACTGTCCCCATCAAACACTTCCAGGATAGGTACAGGACAGGGCCAGATACAGTGTAAAAGTCACTCTACACAGTCCCAATCAAGCTCACCCTCGATTGGCACACCATGGAGTCAGTTACAGAGTAATGCTCCGTCAACACTGTCCCCAACAAACACTCCCAGGACAGGTACAGCACGGGGTTAGATACAGAGTAATGCTCCGTCAATACTATCCCCACCAAACACGGCGAGGACAGGTACAGCTTGGAAGTAGACACAGATTAAAGCACCCTCTACACCGTCTACATCAAAAACTCCTAGGGTAGGAACAGCACGTGGTTAGATACAGAGTATAGATCCTTGTACACTTTCCCCATCAAACACTCCCAGGACAGGTTCAGCACGGGGTTAGATACAGAGAAAAGCTCCCTCTACACTGTCCCCATCAAACACTCCCAGGACAGGTACAGCACGGGGTAACATAAATGGAAAAGCTCCCTCTACACTGTCCACATCAAACACTCCCAGGACAGGTTCAGCACGGGGTTAGATACAGAGTAAAGCTCCCTCTACACTGACCCCATCAAACATTCCCTGGACAGTTACCGTACGGGGTTAGATACAGAGTAAAGCTCCCTCTACACCGTCCCCATCAAGCACTCCCAGGACAGGTACAGCACGGGGTTAGATACAGAGTAAAGCTCCCTCTACACTGTCCCCATCAAACACTCCCAGGACAGGTACAGCACGGGGTTAGATACAGAGTAAAGCTCCCTCTAGACTGTCCCCATCAAACTCTCCCAGGACAGGTACAGCACGGGGTAAGATATAGAGTAAAGCTCCCTCTACTCTGCCCCCAACAAACACATCCAAGGGCCAGTATTGCACAGGATTAGACAGAGAGTAAAGCTCCCTCTACACTGTCCCATCAAACACTCCCAGGACAGGTACAGCACGGGGTTAGCAACAGAGTAAAGCTCCATCTACACTGTCCCCATCAAACACTTCCAGGATAGGTACAGGACAGGGCCAGATACAGTGTAAAAGTCACTCTACACAGTCCCAATCAAGCTCACCCTCGATTGGCACACCATGGAGTCAGTTACAGAGTAATGCTCCGTCAACACTGTCCCCAACAAACACTCCCAGGACAGGTACAGCACGGGGTTAGATACAGAGTAATGCTCCGTCAATACTATCCCCACCAAACACGGCGAGGACAGGTACAGCTTGGAAGTAGACACAGATTAAAGCACCCTCTACACCGTCTACATCAAAAACTCCTAGGGTAGGAACAGCACGTGGTTAGATACAGAGTATAGATCCTTGTACACTTTCCCCATCAAACACTCCCAGGACAGGTTCAGCACGGGGTTAGATACAGAGAAAAGCTCCCTCTACACTGTCCCCATCAAACACTCCCAGGACAGGTACAGCACGGGGTAACATAAATGGAAAAGCTCCCTCTACACTGTCCACATCAAACACTCCCAGGACAGGTTCAGCACGGGGTTAGATACAGAGTAAAGCTCCCTCTACACTGACCCCATCAAACATTCCCTGGACAGTTACCGTACGGGGTTAGATACAGAGTAAAGCTCCCTCTACACCGTCCCCATCAAGCACTCCCAGGACAGGTACAGCACGGGGTTAGATACAGAGTAAAGCTCCCTCTACACTGTCCCCATCAAACACTCCCAGGACAGGTACAGCACGGGGTTAGATACAGAGTAAAGCTCCCTCTACACTGTGCCCATCAAACACTCCCAGGACAGGTAAAGCACGGATTTAGATACAGAGCAAAGCTCCGTCTACAATGACCCCATCAAACACTCCCAGGATAGGTACAGCATGGGGTTAGGTACAGAGTAAAGCCCCCACTACATTGTGCCTATGAAACACTCCCAGGAGAGGTACAGCACTGGGTAAGATACAGCAAAATGCCCACTTTCCAGTATCCCTGTCAAACACTCCCAAGACTGGTACAGCACGGGGTAAGATATAGAGTAAAACTCCCTCCACACTTCCCCCTTCAAACACTCCCAGGACAGGTACAGCATGGAGTTAGAAACAGAATAAAGCCCCCTCTACACTCTCCCCACCAACACTCCCAGGACAGGTTCAGCACGGAGTTAGATACAGAGTAAAGCTCCCTCTACACCGTCCCCATCAAACACTCCCGGGACAGGTACAGCACGGGGTTAGATACAGAGTAAAGCTACAATTACACTGTCCCCATCAAACACTCCCAGGACAGGTACAGCACGGGGTAGGATACAAAGTAAAGCTCCAATTACACTGTCCCCATCAAACACTCCCAGGACAGGTACAGCACGGAGTTAGATACAGAATAAAGCTCCCTCTACACTCTCCCCACCAAACACTCCCAGGACAGGTACAGCACGGAGTTAGATACAGAGTAAAGCTCCCTCTACACTGTCCCCATCAAACACTCCCAGGACAGGTACAGCAAGGAGTTAGATACAGAGTAAAGCTCCCTCTACACTGTCCCCATCAAACACACCCAGGCGAGATACACATTGGGCTTAGATACAGAGGAAAGTTCCATCTAATCAGTCCCCAACAAACACTACGAGGACAGGTACAAGACGGTGTAAGATACAGAGTAAAGCTCCCTCTACACTGTCCCCACCAAACACTCCCAGGACAGATACAGCACGGGGTTAGATGCAGAGTAAAGCTCCCTCTACACTGTCCCCATCAAACGCTCCCAGGACAGGTACAGCACGGTGTTAGATACAGAGTAAATCTCCCTCTCCACTGTCCCCATCAAACACTCCCAGGACAGGTACAGCACGGGGTTAGATACAGAGTAAAGCTCCCTCTACACTGTCCCCATCAAACACTCCCAGGGCAGGTACAGCACGGGGTTAGATACAGAGTAAAGCTCCCTCTACACTGTCCCCATCAAACACTCCCAGGACAGGTACAGCATGGGGTTAGATACAGAGTAACGCTCCCTCTACACTGTCCCCATCAAACACTCCCAGGACAGGTACAGCACGGGGTTAGATACAGAGTAAAGCTCCCTCTACACTGTCCCCACCAAACACTCCCAGGACAGGTTCAGCACGGGGTTAGATACAGAGAAAAGCTCCCTCTACACCGTCCCCATCAAACACTCCAAGGTCAGCTATAGCACTGTGTTAGATACAGAGTAAAGCTCCCTCTACACCGTCCCCATCAAACACTCCCGGGACAGGTACAGCACGGGGTTAGATACAGAGTAAAGCTCCAATTACACTGTCCCCATCAAACACTCCCAGGACAGGTACAGCACGGAGTTAGATACAGAATAAAGCTCCCTCTACACTCTCCCCACCAAACACTCCCAGGACAGGTACAGCACGGAGTTAGATACAGAATAAAGCTCCCTCTACACTGTCCCCATCAAACACTCACAGGACAGGTTCAGCACGGGGTTAGATACCGAGAAAAGCTCCCTCTACACCGTCCCCATCAAACACTCCCAGGACAGGTTCAGCACGGGGTTAGATACAGAGTAAAGCTCCCTCTACACTGTCCACATCAAACACTCCCAGGACAGGTTCAGCACGGGGTTAGATACAGAGTAAAGCTCCCTCTACACCGTCCCCATCAAACACTCCCAGGACAGGTACAGCACGGGGTTAGATACAGAGTAAAGCTCCCTCTACACTGTCCCCATCAAACACACCCAGGACAGGTACAGCACGGGGTTAGATACAGAGTAAAGCTCCCTCTACACTGTCCCCATCAAACACTCCCAGGACAGCTACAGCATGGGGTTAGGTACAGAGAAAAGCTCCCTCTACACCGTCCCCAACTAACACTCCCAGGACAGATACAGCACGGGGTTAGATACAGAGTAAAGCTCCCTCTACACTGTCCACATCAAACACTCCCAGGACAGGTTCAGCACGGGGATAGATACAGAGTAAAGCTCCCTCTACACTGACCCCATCAAACACTCCCAGGACAGGTACAGCACAGTGTTAGATACGTAGTAAGCTCCCTCGACACTGTCCCCATCAAACACAACCAAACGCCAGTACTGCAGGTTAGACACAGAGTAAAGCTCCCTCTACACTGTCCCCATTAAACACTCCCAGGACAGGTGCAGCACGGGGTGAGATATAGAGTAATTTTCCATCAACACTATCTCCACCAAACACGGCGAGGACAGGTAGAGCTCGGAGGTAGACACAGATTAAAGCACCCTCTACACCGTCCACATCAAAAACTCCTAGGGTAGGAACAGCACGGGGTTAGATACAGAGTCTAGATCCCTGTACACTGACCACATCAAACACTGCCAGGAGAGATACACATTGGGCTTAGATACAGAGGAAAGTTTCATCTAATCAGTCCCCAACAAACACTTCGAGGACAGGTACAGCACGGGGTAAGATACAGAGTAAAGCACTCTCTACACCGTCCCCATTAAACACTCCCAGGACAGGTGCAGAACAGTGTTACGTAGAGAGGAAAGCTCACTCTGCACTGTCCCCATCAAACACTCCCAGGACAGGTACAGCAGGGAGTTAGATACAGAGTAAAGCTCCCTCTACACTGTACCCATCAAACACTCCCAGGACAGGTACAGCACGGGGTAAGATACAGAGTAAAGCTCCCTCTACACCGTCCCCATCAAACACTCCCAGGTCAGCTATAGCACTGTGTTAGATACAGAGTAAAGCTCCCTCTACACTGTCCCCATCAAACACTCCTAGGACAGGTACAGCATGGGGTTAGATAAAGAGTAAATCTCCCTCTATACTGTCCCCATCAAACACTCCCAGGACAGGTATAGCACGGATTTAGATAAAGAGTAAAGCTGCCTCCACACTGTCCCCATCAAACACTCCAAGGCAGTTATAGCACAGCGTAAGATACAGAAAAAGCTCACTTTACACTATCCCTAACAAACACTCCGAAGACTGTTACAGCACGGGGTAAGAGATAGAGTAAAGCTCTCTCTACTCTGCCCCCAACAAACACATCCAAGGGCCAGTATTGCACAGGGGTAGACACAGAGTAAAGCTCCCTCTACACTGCCCCCATCAAACACTCCCAGGACAGGTGCAGAACAGGGTTACGTAGAGAGGAAAGCTCACTCTGCACTGTCCCCATCAAACACTCCCAGGACAGGTACAGCACGGGGTTAGATACAGAGTAAAGCTCCCTCTACACTGTCCCCATCAAACACTCCCAGGACAGGTATAGCACGGGGTTCGATACAGAATAAAGCTCCTACTACACTATTCCCATCAAAAACTCCCAGGACAGGTACAGCACAGGGTTAGATACAGAGTAAAGCTCCCTGTACACTGTCCCCATCAAACACTTCCAGGATAGGTACAGGACAGGGCCAGATACAGAGTAAAAGTCACTCTACGCTGTCCCCATCAAGCTCTCCCTGGATTGGCACACCATGGAGTCAGTTACAGAGTGATGCTCCGTCAACACTGTCCCCAACAAACACTCCCAGGACAGGTACAGCACGGGGTTAGATATAGAGTAATTTTCCATCAACACTATCCCCACCAAACACTCCCAGGACAGGTACAACACGGGGTTAGATACAGAGTAAAGCTCCCTCTACACTGTCCACATCAAACACTCCCAGGACAGGTTCAGCACGGGGATAGATACAGAGTAAAGCTCCCTCTACACTGACCCCATCAAACCCTCCCAGGACAGGTACAGAACAGTGTTAGATACGGAGTAAAGCTCCCTCTACACCGTCCCCATCAAACACTCCCGGGACAGGTACAGCACGGGGTTAGATACAGAGTAAAGCTCCCTCTATACTGTCCCCATCAAACACTCCCAGGACAGGTACAGCACGGGATTAGATACATAGTAAAGCTCCCTCTACACTGTTCGCATCAAACACTCCTAGGACAGGTACAGCACGGGGTTAGATAAAGAGTAAAGCTCCCTCTACACCATACCCATCAAAAACTCCCAGTTCAGCAATAGCACTGTGTTAGATACAGAGTTAGGGTCCCTCTATACCGTCCCCATCAAACACTCCCAGGACAGGTACAGCACGGGGTTAGATACAGAGTAAAGCTCCCTCTATACTGTCCCCATCAAACACTCCCAGGACAGGTATAGCACGGATTTAGATAAAGAGTAAAGCTGCCTCCACACTGTCCCCATCAAACACTCCAAGGCAGTTATAGCACAGGGTAAGATACAGAAAAAGCCCACTTTACACTATCCCTAACAAACACTCCGAAGACTGTTACAGCACGGGGTAAGATATAGAGTAAAGCTCTCTCTACTCTGCCCCCAACAAACACATCCAAGGGCCAGTATTGCACAGGGGTAGACACAGAGTAAATCTCCCTCTACACTGCCCCCATCAAACACTCCCAGGACAGGTACAGCACGGGGTTAGATACAGAGTAATGCTCCCTCTACACCGTCCCCATCAAACACTCCCAGGACAGGTACAGCACGGGGTTAGATACAGAGTAAAGCTCCCTCTACACTGTCCCCATCAAACACTCCCAGGACAGGTACAGCATGGGGTAAGATACAGAGTAAAGCTCCCTCTACACCGCCCCATCAAACACTCCCAGGACAGGTACAGCACGGGGTTAGATACAGAGTAAAGCTCCCTCTACACTGTCCCCATCAAACACTCCCAGGACAGGTACAGCACGGGGTTAGATACAGAGTAAAGCTCCCTCTACACCGCCCCATCAAACACTCCCAGGACAGGTACAGCACGGGGTTAGATACAGAGTAAAGCTCCCTCTACACTGTCCCCATCAAACACTCCCAGGACAGGTACAGCATGGGGTAAGATACAGAGTAAATCTCCCTCTACACCGCCCCATCAAACACTCCCAGGACAGGTACAGCACGGGGTTAGATACAGAGTAAAGCTCCCTCTACACTGTCCCGATCAAACAAGCCCAGGACAGGTACAGCACAGGGATAGATACAGAGTAAACCTCCCTATTCACTGTCCCCATCAAACATTCCCTGCACTGGTACAGCACGTGGTTAGATAGAGAGTAAAGCTCCTCAACACTGTCCCCATCAAACACTCCCAGGACAGGTACAGCACGGGGTTAGATACAGAGTAAAGCTCCCTGTACACTGTCCCCATCAAACACTCCCAGGACAGGTACAGCACGGGGTTAGATACAGAGTAAAGCTCCATCTACACTGTCCCCATCAAACACTCCCAGGACAGGTACAGCACGGGGTTAGATACAGAGTAAAGCTCCCTGTACACTGTCCCCATCAAACACTCCCAGGACAGGTACAGCACGGGGTTAGATACAGAGTAAAGCTCCCTCTACACTGTCCCCATCAAACGCTCCCAGGACAGGTACAGCACGGTGTTAGATACAGAGTAAATCTCCCTCTCCACTGTCCCCATCAAACACTCCCAGGACAGGTACAGCACGGGGTTAGATACAGAGTAAAGCTCCCTCTACACTGTCCCCATCAAACACTCCCAGGGCAGGTACAGCACGGGGTTAGATACAGAGTAAAGCTCCCTGTACACTGTCCCCATCAAACACTCCCAGGACAGGTACAGCATGGGGTTAGATACAGAGTAACGCTCCCTCTACACTGTCCCCATGAAACACTCCCAGGACAGGTACAGCACGGGGTTAGATACAGAGTAAAGCTCCCTCTACACTGTCCCCACCAAACACTCCCAGGACAGGTTCAGCACGGGGTTAGATACAGAGAAAAGCTCCCTCTACACCGTCCCCATGAAACACTCCCAGGACAGGTACAGCACGGGGTTAGATACAGAGTAAAGCTCCCTCTACACTGTCCACATCAAACACTCCCAGGACAGGTACAGCACAGTGTTAGATACGGAGTAAAGCTCCCTCTACACTGTCCCCATCAAACACATCCAAACGCCAATCCTGCAGGGTTAGACACAGAGTAAAGCTCCCTCTACACTGTCCTCATCAAACACTCCCAGGACAGGTGCAGCACGGGGTAAGATATAGAGTAATTTTCCATCAACACTGTCTCCACCAAACACGGCGAGGACAGGTACAGCTCGGAGGTAGACACAGATTAAAGCACCCTCTACACCGTCCACATCAAAAACTCCTAGGATAGGAACAGCACGGGGTTAGATACAGAGTAAAGCTCCCTCTACACTGTCCCCATCAAACACTCCCAGGACAGGTACAGCATGGGGTAAGATACAGAGTAAAGCTCCCTCTACACCGCCCCATCAAACACTCCCAGGACAGGTACAGCACGGGGTTAGATACAGAGTAAAGCTCCCTCTACACTGTCCCCATCAAACACTCCCAGGACAGGTACAGCACGGGGTTAGATACAGAGTAAAGCTCCCTCTACACCGCCCCATCAAACACTCCCAGGACAGGTACAGCACGGGGTTAGATACAGAGTAAAGCTCCCTCTACACTGTCCCCATCAAACACTCCCAGGACAGGTACAGCATGGGGTAAGATACAGAGTAAATCTCCCTCTACACCGCCCCATCAAACACTCCCAGGACAGGTACAGCACGGGGTTAGATACAGAGTAAAGCTCCCTCTACACTGTCCCGATCAAACAAGCCCAGGACAGGTACAGCACAGGGATAGATACAGAGTAAACCTCCCTATTCACTGTCCCCATCAAACATTCCCTGCACTGGTACAGCACGTGGTTAGATAGAGAGTAAAGCTCCTCAACACTGTCCCCATCAAACACTCCCAGGACAGGTACAGCACGGGGTTAGATACAGAGTAAAGCTCCCTGTACACTGTCCCCATCAAACACTCCCAGGACAGGTACAGCACGGGGTTAGATACAGAGTAAAGCTCCATCTACACTGTCCCCATCAAACACTCCCAGGACAGGTACAGCACGGGGTTAGATACAGAGTAAAGCTCCCTGTACACTGTCCCCATCAAACACTCCCAGGACAGGTACAGCACGGGGTTAGATACAGAGTAAAGCTCCCTCTACACTGTCCCCATCAAACGCTCCCAGGACAGGTACAGCACGGTGTTAGATACAGAGTAAATCTCCCTCTCCACTGTCCCCATCAAACACTCCCAGGACAGGTACAGCACGGGGTTAGATACAGAGTAAAGCTCCCTCTACACTGTCCCCATCAAACACTCCCAGGGCAGGTACAGCACGGGGTTAGATACAGAGTAAAGCTCCCTGTACACTGTCCCCATCAAACACTCCCAGGACAGGTACAGCATGGGGTTAGATACAGAGTAACGCTCCCTCTACACTGTCCCCATGAAACACTCCCAGGACAGGTACAGCACGGGGTTAGATACAGAGTAAAGCTCCCTCTACACTGTCCCCACCAAACACTCCCAGGACAGGTTCAGCACGGGGTTAGATACAGAGAAAAGCTCCCTCTACACCGTCCCCATGAAACACTCCCAGGACAGGTACAGCACGGGGTTAGATACAGAGTAAAGCTCCCTCTACACTGTCCACATCAAACACTCCCAGGACAGGTACAGCACAGTGTTAGATACGGAGTAAAGCTCCCTCTACACTGTCCCCATCAAACACATCCAAACGCCAATCCTGCAGGGTTAGACACAGAGTAAAGCTCCCTCTACACTGTCCTCATCAAACACTCCCAGGACAGGTGCAGCACGGGGTAAGATATAGAGTAATTTTCCATCAACACTGTCTCCACCAAACACGGCGAGGACAGGTACAGCTCGGAGGTAGACACAGATTAAAGCACCCTCTACACCGTCCACATCAAAAACTCCTAGGATAGGAACAGCACGGGGTTAGATACAGAGTCTAGATCCCTGTTCTCTGACCACATCAAACACACCGAGGCGAGATACACATTGGGCTTAGATACAGAGGAAAGTTCCATCTAATCAGTCCCCATCAAACACTACGAGGACAGATACAGCACGGGGTAAGATACAGAGTAAAGCTCCCTCTACACTGTCCCCATCAAACACTCCCAGGACAGGTACAGCACGGGGTTAGATACAGAGTAAAGCTCCCTCTACACTGTCCCCATCAAACACTCCCAGGACAGGTACAGCACGGGGTTAGATACAGAGTAAAGCTCCCTCTACACCGTCCCCATCAAACACTCCCAGGACAGGTACAGCACGGGGTTAGATACAGAGTAAAGCTCCCTCTACACTGTCTCCATCAAACACTCCCAGGACAGGTACAGCACGGGGTAAGATACAGAGTAAAGCTCCCTCTACACTGTCCCCATCAAACACTCCCAGGACAGGTACAGCACGGGGTTAGATATAAAGTAATTTTCCATCAACTCTATCCCCACCAAACACGGCGAGGTCAGGTACAGCTCGGAAGTAGACACAGATTAAAGCGCCCTCTACACCATCCACATCAAAACTCCTACAGTAGGAACAGCACGGGGTTAGATACAGATTCTAGATCCCTGTACACTTTCCCCATCAAACTCTCCCAGGACAGGTGATGAATAGGGTTACATGCAGACTAAAGCTCCCTTTACACTGTCCCCATCAAACACTCCCAGGACAGGTACAGCACGGGGTTAGATACAGAGTAAAGCTCCCTCTACACTGTCCCCATCAAACACTCCCAGGACAGGTACAGCACGGGGTTAGATACAGAGTAAAGCTTCCTCTACACTGTCCCCATCAAACACTCCCAGGCAGTTATAGCACAGGGTACGATACTGAAAAAGCCCACTTTACACTATCCCTAACAAACACTCCGAAGGCTGTTACAGCACAGGGTAAGATATAGAGTAAAGCTCCCTCTACTCTGCCCCCAACAAACACATCCAAGGGCCAGTATTGCACAGGGTTAGACACAGAGTAAATCTCCCTCTACACTGTCCCATCAAACACTCCCAGGACAGGTACAGCACGGGGTTAGATACAGAGTAAAGCTCCCTCTACACTGTCCCCATTCAACACTCCCAGGACAGGTGCAGCACAGGGCTGGATACAGAGTAAAGCTCCGTCTACACTGTCCCCATCAAACACTCCCAGGACAGGTACAGCACAGAGCTGGATACCAAGTAAAGCTCCCTCTACACTGTCCCCATCAAACACTTCCAGGATAGGTACAGGACAGGGCCAGATACAGAGTAAAAGTCACTCTACACAGTCCCAGTCAAGCTCTCCCTCGATTGGCACACCATGGAGTCAGTTACAGAGTAATGCTCTGTCAACACTGTCCCCAACAAACACTCCCAGGACAGGTACAGCACGGGGTTAGATACAGAGTAATTTTCCATCAATACTATCCCCACCAAACACGGCGAGGACAGGTACAGCTTGGAAGTAGACACAGATTAAAGCACCCTCTACACCGTCCACATCAAAAACTCCTAGGGTAGGAACAGCACGGGGTTAGATACAGATTCTAGATCCTTGTACACTTTCCCCATCAAACAATCCCAGGACAGGTACAGCACAGCATTAGATATTGAGTAAAGTTCCCTCTGACCCGTCCCCATCAAACATTCCCAATACACGTACAGGAAGGGCTTAGATACAGATTAAAGCTCCCTCTACACTGTCCCCACCAAACACTCCCAGGACAGGTACAGCACGGGGTTAGATACAGAGTAAAGCTCCCTCTACACTGTCCCCATCAAACACTCCCAGGACAGGTACAGCACGGGGTTAGATACTGAGAAAAGCTCTCTCTACACTGTCCCCATCAAACATTCCCAGGACAGGTACAGCACGGGGTTAGATACAGAGTAAAGCTCCCTCTACACCGTCCCCATCAAACACTCCCAGGACAGGTACAGCACGGGGTTAGATACAGAGTAAAGCTCCCTCTAAACTTTCCCCATCAAACACTCCCAGGACAGGTACAGCACGGGGTTAGATACAGAGTAAAGCTCCCTCTACACTGTCCACATCTAACACTCCCTGGACAGGTACAGCACGAGGATAGATACAGAGTAAAGCTCCCTCTACACTGTCTCCGTCAAACACTCTCAGGACAGGTACAGCACGGGGTTAGATACACAGTAAAGCTCCCTCTACACTGTCCCCATCAAACTCTCCCAGGATAGGTTCAGAACGGGGTTAGATACAGTGTAAAGCTCCCTCTACACTTTCCCCATCAAACACTCCCAGGACAGGTACAGCACGGGGTTAGATACAGAGTAAAGCTCCCTCTACACTTTCCCCATCAAACACTCCCAGGATCGGTACAGCACGGGGTTAGATACAGAGTAAAGCTCCCTCTACACTGTCCCCATCAAACACTCCCAGGACAGATACAGCACAGGGTTAGGTACAGAGTAAAGTTCACTCTACACTATCCCCATCAAACACTCCCAGGACAGGTACAGCACTGTGTTAGATACAGAGTAAAGCTCCCTCTACACTGTCCCCATCAAACACTCCCAGGGCAGGTACAGCACGGGGTTAGATACAGAGTAAAGCTCCCTCTACACTGTCCCCATCAAACACTCCCAGGACAGGTACAGCACGGGGTTAGATACAGAGTAAAGCTCCCTCTACACCGTCCCCATCAAACACTCCCAGGACAGGTACAGCACGGGGTTAGATACAGAGTAAAGCTCCCTCTACACCGTCCCCATCAAACACTCCCAGGACAGGTACAGCACGGGGTTAGATACAGAGTAAAGCTCCCTCTAAACTTTCCCCATCAAACACTCCCAGGACAGGTACAGCACGGGGTTAGATACAGAGTAAAGCTCCCTCTACACTGTCCACATCTAACACTCCCTGGACAGGTACAGCACGAGGATAGATACAGAGTAAAGCTCCCTCTACACTGTCTCCGTCAAACACTCTCAGGACAGGTACAGCACGGGGTTAGATACAGATTAAAGCTCCCTCTACACTGTCCACATCTAACACTCCCTGGACAGGTACAGCACGAGGATAGATACAGAGTAAAGCTCCCTCTACACTGTCTCCGTCAAACACTCTCAGGACAGGTACAGCACGGGGTTAGATACACAGTAAAGCTCCCTCTACACTTTCCCCATCAAACACTCCCAGGATAGGTACAGAACACGTTTAGATACAGAGTAAAGCTCCCTCTACACTTTCCCCATCAAACACTCCCAGGATCGGTACAGCACAGTGTTAGGTACAGAGTAAAGTTCACTCTACACTATCCCCATCAAACACTCCCAGGACAGGTACAGCACTGTGTTAGATACAGAGTAAAGCTCCCTCTACACTGTCCCCATCAAACACTCCCAGGACAGATACAGCACAGGGTTAGATACAGAGTAAAGCTCCCTCTACACTGTCCCCATCAAACACTCCCAGGGCAGGTACAGCACAGGGTTAGATACAGAGTAAAGCTCCCTCTACACCGTCCCCATCAAACACTCCCAGGACAGGTACAGCACGGGGTTAGATACAGAGTAAAGCTCCCTCTACACCGTCCCCATCAAACACTCCCAGGACAGGTACAGCACAGGGTTAGATACAGAGTAAATCTCCCTCTACACTGTCCCCATCAAACACTCCCAGGAAAGGTACAGCACAGGGTTAGATACAGAGTAAAGCTCCCTCTACACTGTCCCCAT
Source organism: Isurus oxyrinchus (assembly GCA_026770705.1). NCBI lineage: Eukaryota > Metazoa > Chordata > Chondrichthyes > Lamniformes > Lamnidae > Isurus > Isurus oxyrinchus. The sequence continues at coordinate 12,551,660 of JANJGN010000037.1, read as the reverse complement.
CAAACACTCCCAGGGCAGGTACTGCACGGGGTTAGATACAGAGTAAAGCTCCCTCTACACTGTCCCCATCAAACACTCCCAGGACAGGTACAGCACAGGGTTAGATACAGAGTATAGCTCCCTCCACTCTGTCCCCAATTGAGAGGAATTGAACAACACTGGTAGTAAGAGTCAGAATCAAGGACAATACTTTATGTGGGTCAGTGTCTCGCAGCTAATAACATTGCTGCTTAGTTTAGAGTCATATCAGTTCATCCACTCTGTTATCTTAAAGCAGCTAATCTGGAGTGGAGCTGTGTATATATTTATTATATGGCTCTCCCTTCTCTCTGTGAAATGATTGGAGATAATTGTTAATTTTCCAAGGTACTTGCTAAATGTTTGGGCTGCATCTCCGAGATTACTGACTGTCTCCTCTGTCGGGGGAATTTAAATGAAGCCGAGATCATCAGATTCTGCAGGAAATCGCCAAACACTTCAAAACCCCATGGAGTGCAGTCTCTCTCGTCATGAAGGAAACTCAGCAGCCCATTTACGCACAGCAAGATCCCACAAACAGCAATGTGATAATGACCCAGATCATCTGTTTTTAGTGATGTTGGGTGAGGGATAAATATCGGCCCCAGGACAGCGGGGAGAACTGCCCCCTGCTCTTCTCCCAATAGTGGCCGTGGGATCTTTTACACCCACCCGAGAGGGCAGACGGGGCCTCGGTTTAATGTCTCATCCTGAAATACGGCACCTCTGACAGTGCGGCACTCCCTCAGCACTGACCCTCTGACAGTGCGGCACTCCCTCAGCACTGACCCTCCGACAGTGCGGCGCTCCCTCAGCACTGACCCTCCGACAGTGCGGCGCTCCCTCAGCACTGACCCTCCGACAGTGCGGCGCTCCCTCAGCACTGACTCTCCAACAGTGCGGCACTCCCTCAGCACTGACCCTCCGACAGTGCGGCGCTCCCTCAGCACTGAACCTCCGACAGTGCGGCGCTCCCTCAGCACTGACCCTCCGACAGTGCGGCACTCCCTCAGCACTGACCCTCCAACAGTGCGGCGCTCCCTCAGCACTGAACCTCCGACAGTGCGGCACTCCCTCAGCACTGACCCTCCGACAGTGCGGCGCTCCCTCAGCACTGACCCTCCGACAGTGCGGCTCTCCCTCAGCACTGACCCTCCGACAGTGCGGCGCTCCCTCAGCACTGACCCTCCGACAGTGCGGCACTCCCTCAGCACTGACCCTCCGACAGTGCGGCTCTCCCTCAGCACTGACCCTCCGACAGTGCGGCGCTCCCTCAGCACTGACCCTCCGACAGTGCGGTCTTTGCTCAGGAAGTTACACCTGTGCCTCCAGGTAGATTATGTTGGGGAGGCACTGTGGGCAGTGAATGAACAGGGACATAACAGTCTAGAGCCGGGAAAAGCCAGGCTGTCAGTGAGCGGGATTGGAGCGATTGTCTGAATGAGGCAGCTGGCTGATCACTCAAGTTGTGCTGTGAACACTGAGTGAGAAAACATTTCAGTTTGTGCTTTGCAAAGGTAACAAACAATAACAGCATCACTAAATACAGGCCCCTGGGCATTACAGTCAACACTAGGCCAAACTGCGCCAACTGACAGCTCCTTGCGCCAGCTGCTTCCTGCTGCCAAGATCCGCTGCCCCCATATTCTATCTCCCAGTACCCCAGTGAGAGTCAGTGTGTGTGGGACCCGTACCCCAGTGAGAGTCAGTGTGTGTGGGACCCGTACCCCAGTGAGAGTCAGTGTGTGTTGGACCCGTACCCCAGTGAGAGTCAGTGTGTGTGGGACCCGTACCCCAGTGAGAGTCAGTGTGTGTGGGACCCGTACCCCAGTGAGAGTCAGTGTGTGTGGGACCTGTACCCCAGTGAGAGTCAGTGTGTGTGGGACACGTACCCAAGTGAGAGTCAGTGTGTGTGGGACCCGTACCCCAGTGAGAGTCAGTGTGTGTTGGACCCGTACCCCAGTGAGAGTCAGTGTGTGTGGGACCCGTACCCAAGTGAGAGTCAGTGTGTGTGGGACCCGTACCCCAGTGAGAGTCAGTGTGTGTGTGGGACCCGTACCCCAGTGAGAGTCAGTGTGTGTGGGACCCGTACCCCAGTGAGAGTCAGTGTGTGTGGGACCCGTACCCAAGTGAGAGTCAGTGTGTGTGGGACCCGTACCCCAGTGAGAGTCAGTGTGTGTGTGGGACCCGTACCCCAGTGAGAGTCAGTGTGTGTGGGACCCATACCCCAGTGAGAGTCAGTGTGTGTGGGACCCATACCCCAGTGAGAGTCAGTGTGTGTGGGACCTGTACCCCAGTGAGAGTCAGTGTGTGTGGGACCCGTACCCCAGTGAGTCAGTGTGTGTGGGACCCGTACCCCAGTGAGAGTCAGTGTGTGTGGGTCCCGTACCCCAGTGAGAGTGAGTGTGTTGTGGGGTACCCGTACCCCAGTGAGAGTCAGTGTGTGTGGGACCCGTACCCCAGTGAGAGTCAGGGTGTGTGGGACCCGTACCCCAGTGAGAGTCAGTGTGTGTGGGACCCGTACCCCAGTGAGAGTCAGTGTGTGTGGGACCCGTACCCCAGTGAGAGTGTGTGTGGGACCCGTACCCCAGTGAGAGTCAGTGTGTGTGGGACCCGTACCCCAGTGAGAGTCAGTGTGTGTGGGACCCGTACCCCAGTGATAGTCAGTGTGTGTGGGACCCGTACCCCAGTGAGAGTGTGTGTGGGACCCGTACCCCAGTGAGAGTCAGTGTGTGTGGGACCCGTACCCCAGTGAGAGTCAGTGTGTGTGGGACCCATACCCCAGTGAGAGTCAGTGTGTGTGGGACCCGTACCCCAGTGAGAGTCAGTGTGTGTGGGACCCGTACCCCAGTGAGAGTCAGTGTGTGTACGTGGGGGACGAAATGCTGATGGGTTAAAATGTTCTCCCACTGGATCCTCTCTGAACTCACTCTGTTCTCTTTTGATGTCAGTGAGATTGTTGACGGGTTTTGAAGTGCGTCTCTGTGAACGTCTGTGAGATTGTCAGCTGGGAGCCGGTCAGGTTTTGGTCCTCTCTCAGGTACCAAGAGAAAGACATAATGAGACAGGGAGCCGGAGGAACACGTGAAGGGAGATAAAATTAGAGAGAGGGTAACAACGACAAGGACTGCAGGAGGAGAGGGAGGATGGCAAAGACAGAAATCAGACATATGGAAAGAGACCGGGATTGAACAAGACAGAGACAGAGAGAGGGAGGGAGTGGGAGAGACACAGGGAGAGAGAGAGAGAGAGAGAGAGACAGAGAGACGGAGAGAGAGGGGGAGAGGGACAGACAGAGAGTAACATGGTGAGGCAGGGAAGGAGTCAAATACAGTCAGAGAGATCAAGATAGAGACGGAGTCAGAGGGAGCGAGAGAGCGACAGAGTGTGAGAAAGACAGACAGACAGAGAGGCAGAGAGAGGGAGATGTGTGAGAGAGACACACAGAATGTGGGGGAGATAGAGAGTCAGAGTGAGAGTGACAGAGAGCGAAACAGATACAGTGAGAGAGACAGAGACCGAGTGAGAGAGAGAGAGAGAGAGAGAAAGACAGAGAGTGAGAGAGACAGAGAGAGACAGAGTGAGGGAGACATGAAGAGTGATACAGAGGGAGAGATACACTCGTAGCGACAAAGACAGAACCAGAGAAGAGAGAGAGGGAGAGATTTAGAAAGACAGGGAGAGAAGCTTTGGGTTAATTTTAAGACGGAGAAAGGTGCAACTCTTTGTTCTGTTGAAGAAAATTCTGCTCCTCTGCTTCCTGAGAATTAATGATCTCAACCCATTCTAGCTCCTTGTTCAGATTATCAGAAATCTAGTTTGTACTGGGCGCTGGTTGGTGTTATAATTATTGGGGTCAAACTGCAGTGTCACCAATGCTTATTCATTGTTGCTATGTCAACAGTCACAGCGCAGTTACAGGCCGTGGACTGTAGGGGTCAGGCCGCGGCAGTCTCCTTCTTCCACCTTGATTATAATTTTACAGCGGGGGGCCCGACAGTGAAGAAAGCCTGAGTAATATTCCCTGTGCAAAGTGGTTCCTGATAATGGTTCCCCGAGAGATTGACAGAGAGGGACGGAGATGAGTGAGTGATTAGCCACTTGTTGATAACTCGTGATTTGAGCAGCACTATTCCTGGGAGCAAGGTCTGATCGGTTTTTGTTTTGCTGACTTTCGCTGGCAGTGACCGATTTCCAGCCTCTTGTTGTGCTGTGGCTGCACTTTACTCATCACATTAGTCATTGTCACAAAATATAGGCCTTTCGAGAGCTTCAATGCCAGGGGTTCGCAAGAAAGCTCCCAGAATAATTTCCGAGCCTGCCTCTGCTCTAATTATATCAATAGGATGTGCCTGTCATCCCTGGGCTTTAAGACTAAAATGCGTTCACCTTCACAGACTCACCCAGCGCAAGAAGAGGCCACTCGGCCCAATGTGCCTGTGCTGGCCCTTTGAAAGATCTATCCAATGAGTACCCCTTCCCCCACCCCACCCCACAGTCCTGCAAATTTCTCCTTTTCGAGTATTTATCCAATTTCCCCCTTTTGAAAGTTCCTATTGAATCTGCTTCCACCGCCCTTTCAGGCAGCACCTTCCAGATCACAGCAACTCGCTGTGTCAAAAAAACATTTTCCTCATCTCCCCCTCTGGCTCTATTACCGATTCTCTTCAATCTGTGTCCCTCTGGTTACCGACCCTCCTGACACTGGGAACAGTCTCTCCTCATTCACTCTATCCAAACCCTTCCTGATTTTGAACGCCTCGATTCAATCTCCCCCTTAACCTTCTCTGCTCTAAGGAGAACAATCCCAGCTCCTCCCAGTCTCTCCTCATTCACTCTATCCAAACCCTTCCTGATGTTGAACACATCGGTCTGAACAGATTGCAGATTATCACGCACTGTTAAATGATTATTTCATAAATTTGCACAGGCCATTTGGCCCATCTGCTGGTGTTCCTGCCCCACCTGAGCCTCCTCCCCCCCTCTCCACCTCCCCCCCATCCCCATACCCTTCTATCCCTTTCTCCCTCATGTGTTTTTCCAGCTTCCCCCTTAAATGTATCGATACTATTCCCCTCGACCACTCCCTGTGGGAGCGAGTCCCACATTCTCCCCACTCTCTGGGTGAAGGAGTTTCTCCTGAATTGCCCATCGGATTTATTAGTGACTGTCTTATATCGATGGCCCTAGTTCTGGTCTCCCCCAACCCCACCCACACAAGGGGAAACATCTTCTCTACGTCGACCCTATCAAAACCCCCTCCATCATTTTAAAGAGCTCGATCAGGTCACCCCCACCCGGACTTCTCTTTTCTAGAGGAGAGAGCCCCCCGGCCTGTTCAACCTTTCCCGATCCTTCTAACCTCTCAGTTTCTGGGATCATCCTTGTCGAACTTTCTTACACATTCTCCAGTGGAACAATATACTTTAAATAAAATGGAGACCGGGACTGTGCACGGTAACTCCGAGTGTGGGATAGAGAGACCGGGACTGTGCACGGTAACTCCGAGTGTGGGATACGGAGACCGGGACTGTGCACAGTAACTCCGAGTGTGGGATAGAGAGACCGGGACTGTGCACGGTAACTCCGAGTGTGGGATACGGAGACCGGGACTGTGCATGGTAACTCCGAGTGTGGGATAGAGAGACTGGGACTGTGCACGGTAACTCTGAGTGTGGGATAGACAGACCGGGACTGTGCACGGTAACTCCGAGTGTGGGATAGAGAGACCGGGACTGTGCACGGTAACTCTGAGTGTGGGATACGGAGACCGGGACTGTGCACGGTAACTCCGAGTGTGGGATACGGAGACCGGGACTGTGCACGGTAACTCCGAGTGTGGGATAAAGAGACCGGGACTGTGCACGGTAACTCCGAGTGTGGGATAGAGAGACCGGGACTGTGCACGGTAACTCCGAGTGTGGGATAGAGAGACCGGGACTGTGCGCGGTAACTCCGAGTGTGGGATACGGAGACCGGGACTGTGCACGGTAACTCCGAGTGTGGGATACGGAGACCGGGACTGTGCACGGTAACTCCGAGTGTGGGATAGAGAGATCGGGACTGTGCACGGTAACTCCGAGTGTGGGATACGGAGACCGGGACTGTGCACGGTAACTCCGAGTGTGGGATAGAGAGACGGGGACTGTGCACGGTAACTCCGAGTGTGGGATAGAGAGACCGGGACTGTGCACGGTAACTCCGAGTGTGGGATAGAGAGACCGGGACTGTGCACGGTAACTCCGAGTGTGGGATACGGAGACCGGGACTGTGCACAGTAACTCCGAGTGTGGGATAGAGAGACCGGGACTGTGCATGGTAACTCCGAGTGTGGGATAGAGAGACCGGGACTGTGCACGGTAACTCCGAGTGTGGGATAGAGAGACCGGGACTGTGCACGGTAACTCCGAGTGTGGGATAGAGAGACCGGGACTGTGCACGGTAACTCTGAGTGTGGGATACGGAGACCGGGACTGTGCACAGTAACTCCGAGTGTGGGATAGAGAGACCGGGACTGTGCATGGTAACTCCGAGTGTGGGATAGACAGACCGGGACTGTGCACGGTAACTCCGAGTGTGGGATAGAGAGACCGGGACTGTGCACGGTAACTCTGAGTGTGGGATACGGAGACCGGGACTGTGCACGGTAACTCCGAGTGTGGGATACGGAGATCGGGACTGTGCACGGTAACTCCGAGTGTGGGATACGGAGACCGGGACTGTGCACGGTAACTCCGAGTGTGGGATAAAGAGACCGGGACTGTGCACGGTAACTCCGAGTGTGGGATAAAGAGACCGGGACTGTGCACGGTAACTCCGAGTGTGGGATAGAGAGACCGGGACTGTGCACGGTAACTCCGAGTGTGGGATACGGAGACCGGGACTGTGCGCGGTAACTCCGAGTGTGGGATAGAGAGACCGGGACTGTGCACGGTAACTACGAGTGTGGGATACGGAGACCGGGACTGTGCGCGGTAACTCCGAGTTTGGGATAGAGAGACCGGGACTGTGTACGGTAACTCTGAGTGTGGGATAGAGAGACCGGGACAGTTCATGGTAACTCCGAGTGTGGGATAGAGAGACAGGGACTGTGCACAGTAACTCCGAGTGTGGGATAGAGAGACCGGGACTGTGCACGGTAACTCCGAGTGTGGGATAGAGAGACTGGGACTGTGCGCGGTAACTCCGAGTGTGGGATACGGAGACCGGGACTGTGCACGGTAACTCCGAGTGTGGGATAGACAGACCGGGACTGTGCACGGTAACTCCGAGTGTGGGATAGAGAGACGGGGACTGTGCATGGTAACTCCAAGTGTGGGATAGAGAGACCGGGACTGTGCACGGTAACTCCGAGTGCGGGATACGGAGACCGGGACTGTGCACGGTAACTCCGAGTGTGGGATACGGAGACCGGGACTGTGCGCAGTAACTCCGAGTTTGGAATAGAGAGACCGGGACTGTGTCCGGTAACTCCGAGTGTGGGATAGAGAGACCGGGACTGTGCACGGTAACTCCGAGTGTGGGATAGAGAGACCGGGACTGTGCACGGTAACTCCGAGTGTGGGATACGGAGACCGGGACTGTGCACGGTAACTCCAGTGTGGGATAGAGAGACCGGGACTGTGCACGGTAACTCCGAGTGTGGGATAGAGAGACTGGGACTGTGCAAGGTAACTCCGAGTGTGGGATATGGAGACCGGGACTGTGCACGGTAACTCCGAGTGTGGGATAGACAGACCGGGACTGTGCACGGTAACTCCGAGTGTGGGATAGAGAGACCGGGACTGTGCACTGTAACTCCGAGTGTGGGATATAGAGACCGGGACTGTGCACGGTAACTCCGAGTGTGGGATATGGAGACCGGGACTGTGCACGGTAACTCCGAGTGTGGGATAGACAGACCGGGACTGTGCACGGTAACTCCGAGTGTGGGATATAGAGACCGGGACTGTGCACGGTAACTCCGAGTGTGGGATACGGAGACCGGGACTGTGCACGGTAACTCCGAGTGTGGGATAGGGAGACCGGGACTGTGCACGGTAACTCCGAGTGTGGGATACGGAGACCGGGACTGTACACGGTAACTCCGAGTGTGGGATACGGAGACCGGGACTGTGCACGGTAACTCCGAGTGTGGGATAGAGAGACGGGGACTGTGCACGGTAACTCCGAGTGTGGGATACGGAGACCGGGACTTTTCACGGTAACTCCGAGTGTGGGATAGAGAGACCGGGACTGTTCGCGGTAACTCCGAGTGTGGGATAGAGAGACCGGGACTGTGCACGGTAACTCCGAGTGTGGGATAGAGAGACCGGGACTGTGCACGGTAACTCCGAGTGTGGGATATTTAAGGGTTGGGGAGTGAGGGGGATTACACTGTATTCCCACGCTGTATCTGGAACTGGGAGCAAGAGCAGCCTCCGGGTCAGTAGGGGAGAGACAGGCTGAGTGAACAGTCGGCTGAGGCACTGTCATTGGTGAAAACATTCAGCCGGATCTGAAATTGGATCAACAACATGTGGAAGCTGGAGCACCTGTTTCTTTAGGAGCAGCGATTGTTTTTCGCTGGTGAGAACTAGGATGTCACATCCTCCTGGGAATCAGTTCACAACAACACGCAGCCACCAAACCCAGGCTCCCCATCCCCCCGTCCCCCCATCTCCCCATCCCCCCATCTCCCCCTCCCCCCATCTCCCCATCTCCCCATCTCCCCATCCCCCCGATCTCCCCATCTCACCATCTCCCCATCTCCCCATCCCCCCATCTCCCCATCCCCCCATCTCCCCATCCCCTGTCCCCCCATCCCCCCAACCCCCCGTCCCCCCCATCTCCCCATCTCCCCATCTCCCCGTCCCCCCCATCTCCCCAACCCCCCATCTCCCCATCTCCCCATCTCCCCATCTCCCCATCCCCCCGTCCCCCCCATCTCCCCATCACCCCATCCCCCCATCCCCCCATCTCCCCATCTCCCCATCCCCCCATCTCCCCATCTCCCCATCCCCCCATCCCCCCATCTCCCCATCTCCCCATCCCCCCATCTCCCCATCCCCCCATCTCCCCCATCTCCCCATCACCCCATCCCCCCATCTCCCCATCTCCCCATCCCCCCATATCCCCATCCCCCCATCTCCCCATCTCCCCATCCCCCCATCTCCCCATTCCCCGATCCCCCCATCTCCCCATGCCCCATCCCCCCATCTCCCCATCCCCCCATCCCCCCATCCTCCCATCCTCCCATCCCCCTATCCCCCCATCCCCCCATCTCCCCATCCCCCCATCTCCCCATCTCCCCGTCCCCCCATCCCCCCATGTCCCCATCCCCCCCCATCCCCCCATCCCCCCATCCCCCATCCCCCCATCTCCCCATGCCCCATCCCCCCATCTCCCCAATCTCCCCATCCCCCCAATCTCCCCATCTCCCCATCCCCCCATCTCTCCATCCCCCCATCTCCCCATCTCCCCATCTCCCCATCCCCCCATCTCCCCATCTCCCCATCTCCCCAACCCCCCTCCCCCCATCCCCCCATCTCCCCATCTCCCCATCCCCCCATCTCCCCATCTCCCCATCCCCCCATCTCCCCATCTCCCCATCCCCCCATCCCCCCATCTCCCCATCCCCCCATCTCCCCATCCCCCCATCCCCCCATCTCCCCATCTCCCCATCCCCCCATCCCCCCATCTCCCCATCCCCCCATCTCCCCATCTCCCCGTCCCCCCGTCTCCCCATCCCCCCGTCTCCCCATCTCCCCATCTCCCCATCTCCCCATCTCCCCATCTCCCCATCCCCCCATCCCCCCATCCCCCCATCTCTCCAGCTCCTGTCACCCCCTCGGGACGTCCCAGAGTGTTTCACACACAGTGAAGGGTTTTGTTTTGAAGTGTGGTCCCTGTTGTAATGTAGGAAACTCAGCAGCCCATTTACGCACAGCAAGATCCCACAAACAGCAATGTGACCCTGACCCAGATCACCTGTTTTTAGTGATGTTGGGTGAGGGATAAATATCGGCCCCAGGACATCGGGGAGAACTCCCCCCTGCTCTTCTCCCAATAGTGGCCGTGGGATCTTTTACACCCACCCGAGAGGGCAGACGGGGCCTCGGTTTAATGTCTCATCCTGAAAGACGGCACCTCCGACAGTGCGGTGCTCCCTCAGTACTGACCCTCCGACAGTGCGGCACTCCCTCAGTACTGACCCTCCAACAGTGCGGTGCTCCCTCAGCACTGACCCTCCGACAGTGCGGCGCTCCCTCAGTACTGACCCTCCGACAGTGCGGCGCTCCCTCAGTACTGACCCTCCGACAGTGCGGCGCTCCCTCAGCACTGACCCTCCGACAGTGCGGCGCTCCCTCAGCGCTGACCCTCCGACAGTGCAGCGCTCCCTCAGTACTGACCCTCCGACAGTGCGGTGCTCCCTCAGTACTGACCCTCCGACAGTGCGGCGCTCCCTCAGCACTGACCCTCTGACAGTGCAGCGCTCCCTCAGCACTGACCCTCTGACAGTGCAGCGCTCCCTCAGCACTGACCCTCTGACAGTGCAGCGCTCCCTCAGCACTGACCCTCCGACAGTGCGGC